>SJXQ01004212.1:136805-232610 GCA_006408695.1 Aepyceros melampus | reverse complement strand
CCCATCACTTCATGGGAAATAGATGGGGAAACAGTAGAAACAGTGTCAGACTTTGTTTTTTTGGGCTCCAAAATCACTGCAGATGGTGACTGCAGCCATGAAATTAAAAGGCGCTTACTCCTTGGAAGAAAAGTTATGACCAACCTAGATAGTATATTCAAAAGCAGAGACATTACTTTGCCGACTAAGGTCCGTCTAGTCAAGGCTATGGTTTTTCCTGTGGTCATGTATGGATGTGAGAGTTGGACTGTGAAGAAGGCTGAGCGCAGAAGAATTGATGCTTTTGAACTGTGGTGTTGGAGAAGACTCTTGAGAGTCCCTTGGACTGCAAGGAGATCCAACCAGTCCATTCTGAAGGAGATCAACCCTGGGATTTCTTTGGAAGGAATGATGCTAAAACTGAAGCTCCAGTACTTTGGCCACCTTATGCGAAGAGTTGACTCATTGGAAAAGACCCTGATGCTGGGAGGGATTGGGGGCAGGAGAAGGGGACGACCGAGGATGAGATGGCTAGATGGCATCATGGACTCAATGGACGTGAGTCTGAGTGAACTCCGGGAGTTGGTGATGGACAGGGAGGCCTGGCGTGCTGCGATTCATGGGGTCGCAAAGAGTCGGACACGACTGAGCAACTGAACTGATAGCCCCTAGGCTATTTCTGCCTTTAATATCTATTCCCTCCAGTATGGTTTTCTTCCCGTAGTACTTTTTCTCAGCTTATAAGCTTTCAGCAAGTACTGAATGACTGGGACATGTGATGACTTATCTTCTTATTTTCTAGCAGTATTTAGGAATTATTCACAAAAATATATTTTTCTGTCATTTCTAAAAATTTGGAATAAGAGAAGCCAACTCTAAATGCCCAGTCCACCATCCTAATCTTGGTTTAAATGCAACAGAGTCAGAAAGGTTATAGAATCCACTTGGCTTTTTAAAATATAAATTTCATAAATATCTTTGATGAAACTTGGGAAAGTTTTGGTCCTCCTAGATAAATGGTATAGTGCCCTGTGGTTTCTTATCTATTTTTCCCTAATTTAATTTTCTTTTATGTAAGAAATAATACACATCTTCAGTGTTTAAAAGGATATCACTAATGTTTCACGTCAATTAAAAAAAAAAAAACTCAGTGTTTCTTTTTACCTCGTACCCCAGTGTTACTGATGGTATTCCTACCTTTAAAATTATGAACCAGTTCTTACATGGAGATTTTTATCCTTTGATTTCTCACCATGAGTGTTTTACAATATCAGTGAGTAACTAAACTCAAATACACTCTGCTCAAATTTGATCCTGAATCTGTAAAACCTTAACATCTTTTCTTCTCCTTCAGTAGTCCTTCATGGTGCTTTATAATTTTGGACTGTTACTACAGTGGGTGTTTTGTTTGTTTGTTTTAAAAATTGAAAAATATTTTATTTACACTGTTGTGTTAATTTCCGTTGTACAGCAAAGTGGCTCAGTTATACATGTATATACACCCTTTTTCATCTTCTTTTCCATTATGGTTTATCCCAGGAGACTTGATCCTTGTGCTAAACAGTAGGACCTTGTTTTCTATCCATTCTAAATGTAACAGTTTACATCTGCTAACCCAAACTTCCAGTTCATCCCTTTCCTGCCACAAGTCTCAATGTCTGTGAGTCTGTTCTGTTTTGTAGATAGGTTCATTTGTGCCATATTTTAGATTTCACATAAACTGGTATTATATGGAATTTGTCACTAGAGTGTTTTTTTAATCAAACATTTTAAAGGATTTTTGACTTAATAAATTACTATTAAGCAATATGAATTGTTTTCTGTTGTTTGTAATCATATAGGACTTACAGAGTATAAATGAGTGTTTCTTTCCAAAAAGTCAGATCACTTAGAATTTTTTATCAATATGTAGTATATAATTTTAAAAAATCAAAAAGTTTTGCATCTTATTAATAAAGTAATGATATCTGCCCTGCTCCCTAAAGTGACCAGCTATTAATAAAAATCTTAACAGCTGTTTCTTCTAATGTTTAAAGTCTCTAATGTTTGATATCTTCTCTATTTCTAAATTATATTGCCTATAACTTCCTTTCATGAAGACAACTATTCAGCATCTCAGACCAGCTCAGTCACATGCATGTACTTCTCCTCTCCAGTGCTGGCTTAATCAATATTTCGTGTTCATATTTTTTAAATATAAAAACTTTGTTTACAAGTTGTATTAGTTATCTATCTGTCTGTAACAAATTACCTCAAAACTTAGTGGCTTAAAACAGCGTTTATTATCTCAGTTGCTCTTGAGTCAAGAATCTGGGCAGAGCTCAGCTGGGTCCACTAGCTAAGGGTTGCCCACAAGGCTGCCGTCAAGGTGTTGGCTGGGGCTGCAGTCATCAAGGCCTGACTGGGCAAGGACCTGTTTACAAGCTCATTCACGTGGTTATGACCTGGATGTAGGTTGTTAGACTGAAGACCTGAGCACTTGATGGCTGCTGAGAGGTGTTCTCAGTTCATTGTCAAGTAGTCTTCTTCATAGAATAGCAGCTCACTTCATCAGAAAGAACCAAAGAGAGAAAGGGAGAGAGAAAGAGAGAATATTGGTGTATTCTAGTCACCAGATAGGAGTCTCCAGATCCAGGGATCTCGCATTCAAGAGGTGGAGAGTATAGAAGGGTATGAATACCAGGATTCAGGGTCATTGCTTCCTTTCTTAGAAGGCTGCTCCACAGAGATGAACCAGTTACAGTGCTATAATAACTTTTTTATACACTTGTTCATTTACTTGAATTAATCATTACTATATATTTGTCACCTTTTGGGTGTGTATATACTTTTCACAATCCATAATATACTTTCAGTGCTTCTTTGATTTTGGTTAAAAACAACCTTTGGGTTTCATTTAATTCCACTGGAGACAGTCCTCCTCTTCTAGTTTGGGTTGTTTGTTTCTAAGTCTGCCAAAAGCTGTTGCCCTAGGTCTCCCTTTTAGACTCATAATGGAAATTTTCTTTGTCTTTCTCCTTGTGATGTACTTCCTATATCTTAAATTTTATGTATTTTTCACCTATCCTTCTTTACTTTCTTCTTTTGAAGCTACACTTTTTCCCTTAGAAGGATTTCCTTAGAAGGATTCCAGGGGCAAATATAGAAGTCTAGGTTAGAAGTTGTTTTTCCTCAGAATGTTTAAGATATTATTCCTTTGTCTTTTAGCCTTCAATATTGACAAGTTTGCTGTTGTTCTTAGGAATAGTCCTTTGTGTTTTTTTCTCTGAGTGCTCTTGAAATCTCTCTTCTTAACCCACTATTCTAAAATAACTTCAGGATGTTTATGAATTCATCTTTTTTAATTCATTGTGCTGCAGTCTGTGAGCCCTTAAACTTGAGTTCTTCCGTTCTGATAAATTTTTTCTGTTTTCTCTTTGATAATTTTTTTCTCTCAAATTATTTCTGTTCTGTCTTCCCAGAACTTACTTTAGTTATATGATGGATCTTCTTGATTAATCCTCTAATTTTTTTACATCTCTATTTATTTCTTAGCATTTAGTTCTTCTTTATAAATTTCCTTGAGTTTTATTTTCCAACTTGCCTGCTTAAATTTGTCATACTTTGCTCATTTCCAAGAGTTATTTCATATTTTTATTGTTTCCTTTTTAATAGTATCCTATTCTTGTCTCAGAGATGTGAAATCTAATCTTACCTCTATGATACTGTTGATTAAGTTGGGTATGTTTTATATTTAGGGGAGGATAGGTTTTTCATTTTGCTTATTTTTGTATTGTTGCTATTATGTTGTTGTTTTAGTTATTCTATCCTAACAATTTCTGGTTTGCAATTCTGTTCTCGTCATAGTGTATCTCAAATGTCTAGTTATGTTGAAGTTCTTGGGGCAGGGCTTATAAACTGATAAAATTTTACTGTAATGAGAAGGCAGTCTGCCTTTTCACTACAAGAACTCCCAAAAGACAGTCAGCCAATCTGTGTGTGTTTTTTCTCCTGGACTGGTAAGTACTTATGCAGAGGAATCTTGCAGTCTTTTATCAGCTTTCTAGGAACCATGTTGGGGAAGGAGACTGGAAGGTCTTAGCATTTGTACAGACTTTTACTTAGTCCCTTCTTTTCATATATCTCCTCACTCTTAACTGTGACTAATGCCCCTGGTTCCAGATCCTCTGTCGTTGAGCCTCACCCAAGATTAACTTCCTCTTTTGGATGGAGAAGACACAGAAACCTAACTGTTGATCTTAGAGAAGATCTACAAGTCTTAAAATTTTTAAATGAAGTCTTTTTTTTTTCTCGCATTACCACCCTATTTCCATCTTCAGAGACAATCAGAACTTTCAATTCTCAAGCTTTTTCAGGTCCCACAATGCCAGTGGGCTTGCTGTTTATTGGTAGCCTGTCTACCCATTTCAGGCTTGGGCTTTAGCTTTCTCTGACCTGCTAAATCAGTTACCCCCTTGTGTATCTGCTTCTCACTTCTAAAATTTTATTGACATTTCTCATCATCTTGTTATCTCTTCTCACATTTTATTTATCTTTGGGGTTTGAATTTTATTCCTTTGTTCTCATCTTAATAATCCTTTAAGAAACAGAAGAGATTAAAGTATGTGTTCAGTCCATTTCATTTAAAGTCTCTAAATAATTTGAATTCCTCATCTGGAATTACCTTCGTGGCCTATTTACCAATGACATAGAAATAGTAGTACTTTCTTTCTTCACACCTTCATTTTTTTCTACTTGTAACTTGAAATGATAACCCTGATCCCTGAAGATGCTGATGCTCGTCAGGCACTAAGAAATCCTAGGCAAGGGTCTTCAAAAAAGACAGGTTTATATAATGGGATCATTTTGCAAAATACATGAGGTATTTGTGTGCTGCCTGCGGTAAGTTGGGACAACTGACAGAACCATAAATATAAATCACCCTGCTGCTGCTGCTGCTGAGTCACTTCAGTCGTGTCCGACTCTGTGCGACCCCATAGATCGCAGCCCACCAGGTTCCTCTGTCCCCGGGATTCTCCAGGCAAGAACACTGGAGTGGGTTGCCATTTCCTTCTCCAGTGCATGAAAGTGAAAATTTAAAGGGAAGTCGCTCAGTCGTGTCCGACTCTTGGCGACCCTGTGGACTGTAGGTAGGCTCCCCAGTCCATGGGATTTTCCAGGCAAGCGTACTGGAGTAGGGTGCAATAAATCACCCTACTTTGGGTAATTCTGCCTGTAGTATATGTAATTTATTTAATGGTTTCAGGGAAGATGTCTTGAATATATTCGTGTAGCATTTGAGCAGCATCATTCTCAACAAAACTAAGGTCGATGATAACCACACTTTTTAAGACTGAAAGGTAGACCTAGGAACAAACAATGAAGGAGGCCATTAAGTATATATACAACTGTGAATTATGCCACTTAATTGCGTTGAATGACAGAGTGATATCAAATAGCAGGAGGCTATAGACCCATGCCCCTACTACCATAATCCTGAGTTCTGGATATATCTAGGACCCATTGATCAGATCAGGCCATTCCAAGAAAGTGAATGATCAACCCAGAAATGGCCTGGGGGAACTCAGTTGGAGAGAATCTGATTTAAAATGACTATTCTGAGTCTTAAGTGAACAGGAAAGTCCATGGTAGAATATCATGCCATTTTGGAAACTTAAGACTAGGTCTTATATCTCCCCAGTCATCTTCTGATTACATCAGGGCCCTCACTGCTCTTTAAACTGAATAGTTTCTTCTAGCCTACATGTCTGGGACTGAAATGCATCAAGCCTAGGGAATAGAGTAATTCATTTTCTCTTCCCAATTACAGAAGAGTTAACTTATGGGAAATGTCTTTATTTTGATGGATGTTGGTTATATGGGTATGTACATTTGTTAAAGCTCATCAACCTTTTCACCTAAAATGTATACATTTTACTGCATGTAAATTATACCCCAATCAATTGATTTTAAAATACGGATAGGTTGTGGAATTTATAAGATTCTCCTGAAATTATTTCAGGTAGTATAGTGACTAAAACTATGCCTCTAATTTTGACATGGATTTCTGTATCTTTCTTAAGCTTTAATCATCCTTTCTGCATAACTGAGATCTTAATACCTGCTTCAGAGCGTTTTGAGGATTAAATTTTTTTAATGCATATAAATGCACAATACCTGGCACATAGTAGATCCTCAGTGTATTGTAGCTGCAAATTATTACTTATATAACAATTACTACTGTTTACATTGTCATTTCTCTTTTGATTTCTTTTTATTACCTTTTCACAGAAAACCCATATAGACAGCTACCCTGTAATTGTCATGGAAGCATGCCTGGAAAGACAGCAATAGAACTTGGACCTCTATGGTATGTGCCTAAGCATAGTAATGTATTCAGAGTTTATGCATGTATTGATCTGATTGCTGACTTTTGATTACTGTGGTAGAAGACAAATTTAGGTTCAATAAATATAGGTAAATAATTATAATTCTTTTCCCTTATGAACCTGAGTGAGTGAGTGAGTGTAGTCGCTCAGTTGTGTCCGACTCTTTGCAACCCCATGGACACCAGGCTCCTCCGTCCGTGGGATTTTCTAGGCAAGAGTACTGACTGGAGTGGGTTGCCATTTCCTTCTCCAATTTCTTTTCACAGTTTTCTATACCATTATTCTTCCAAGTTTGTGAGAGTTAAGATGAAATCGGATCAAAGAAAAGCCAAGCTGACCTGCAAACTAAATAATTCACTGTTGCATAGTAAGGATGAGGCTTTTTTCAGCTGATAATTATAGAACTAGGGTAGATTTTAAAGTGATCACGATAACTCTTTATAGACCAGTCAACTAATGTAAAAGTTCTTTGAGGAATTAGTTTTAAGGAAGAAGGGCATGTTAAAGTAAATGTCTGCTTTTGTATTAGGTAAAGCTGTTTATATGTGATACAGCTGCAAATATTTAACGTATGTGTGTGCTTTTTGCATCCTTGGTAACTAGTTATGGTGTTTTTCATGTTTGAAAGTTGAATTGCTTTTACTTACAATTGTTCCCATAAGCTGTTTGTTACTAGAGATTCTTGGAGAAATTTGAGATTGCTAATAGCATTGTAATAAGAATCATTGCAAACTTCAGCCTCGTTACTTTATAAGGCCAAGGTTTAGTCATTACTAAGTCTAAAAATTAACTTAATGGTAAACATATTTGTGCTGATGCCTATTATTTTATTTTCAAGTAAACAGTTTTAGATTAAGAATGACCTGGCCAGCCTTGCCTTTTAGTACTCTCAATCACCTGCAGTATGTTGACCCTACTCACTCTTGGAACTGGGGAAGTTCAGAGTAACAGGTTGCTAGATCCAGAAAGATCTTCTAGCCCAACTCTTCCCTCATTTTACCAGATGAAAAAATGATGGCACAGTGTATTTAAGTGTTGGATAAAACTGATCCCTCAGGATATAATTAGTTGCACACACAGAGCCAGAACTTTTTTTTTGACCTCCAAGACTGAATTCTAAACAATAACTTAAGGTTTTCTCACTTGAAGCCATTGTTCATGTCTTTACACTCGTCCAGTCTCTTCTCCCTTCCCTTCTGCATCCTTAGTGCTTAAATCCAAAATAATCTTTAAATTGTCTTTTAGTAAATCTTACATTGGTTACTCGTTTGACACTTAAGATCACATATCCTTTCATATATATTTGCTAACCCTAGTAATAGCTACTGTTTCTTGAGGATATACCTTGTACTAGGGATTGTAGGCTTTTAGAAAAGGCAGAGGAACCAGAGATCAAATTGCCAACATCCGCTGGATCATGGAAAAAGCAAGAGATTTCCAGAAAAACATCTATTTCTGCTTTATTGACTATGCCAAAGCCTTTGACTGTGTGGATCACAATAAACTGTGGAAAATTCTGAAAGAGATGGCAATACCAGACCACCTGACCTGCCTCTTGAGAAATTTGTATGCAGGTCAGGAAGCAACAGTTAGAACTGGACATGGAACAACAGACTGGTTCCAAATAGGAAAAGGAGTACATCAAGGCTGTATATTGTCACCCTGCTTATTTAACTTCTATGCAGAGTACATCATGAGAAACGCTGGGCTGGAAGAAGCACAAGCTGGAATCAAGATTGCCGGGAGAAATATCAATAACCTCAGATATGCAGATGACACCACCCTTATGGCAGAAAGGGAAGAAGAACTAAAGAATCTCTTGATGAGAGTGAAAGAAGAAAGTGAAAAAGTTGGCTTAAAGCTCAACATTCAGAAAACGAAGATCCTGACATCTGGTCCTATCACTTCCTGGCAAATAGATGGGGAAACAGTGTCAGATGTTATTTTTGGGGGCTCCAAAATCACTGCAGATGGTGACTGCAGCCATGAAATTAAAAGATGCTTACTCCTTGAAAGGAAAGTTATGAGCAACCTAGATAGCATATTCAAAAGCAGAGACATTACTTTGCTACCAAAGGTCCATCTAGTCAAGGCTGTGGTTTTTCCAGTGGTCATGTATGGATGTTATGAGTTGGACTCTAAAGAAAGCTGAGCACAGGAGAATTGATGCTTTTGAACTGTGGTGTTGGAGAAGACTCTTGAGAGTCCCTTGGACTGCCAGGAGATCCAACAAGTCCATCTTAAAGGACATCAGTCCTGGTGTTCATTGGAAGGACTGATGTGGAAGCTGAAGCTCCAATACTTTGGCCACCTAATGCAAAGAGCTGACTCATTGAAAAAGACCCTGATGCTGGGAAAGATTGAGGGCAGGAGGAGAAGAGGACGACAGAGGATGAGATGGTTGGATGGCATCACCGACTCCATGGACATAGATTTGCTGGACCATGGGAGTTGGTGATGGACAGGGAGGCCTGGCGTGCTGTGGTTCATGGGGTTGCAAAGAGTTGGACACACCTGAGCAACTGAACTGAACTGATTATGTGTGAAAGTCTGTCTGTATATTGGGAAAGTAGGCTAAACTGCCAGGAATTACTGAAAACCAGCCAAATTGCCATGAAAAGCAGGGAACAGGTTTGAGTTGAGTACCCATGGTTCTCAACAGTCAGAGTGATTACTAGCCAGTACACTGAAAAAATTGCTCCCATCCTTACTGTAATATTGTGGAGCCTTGCCTTCCTATGGAGTTGAAATTCCCAAGTTTTTTAGATGAAATAGAAGGACCTTCTACTATAGCTTCTCACTCACACAGTCCATGAGGGGAACCTCGATGTAGATAGAAAATTGCTCCTTAGTGTTAGTTAGCCATTTGAATAAAATTCATACCAACTAATAGCACCCCCACCATTTTCCAAAAGCGTATCATTATAGTCCACTATAGTGAGATGCAATATCTGCATTTAGCTTATAATTCATGAGGATGTCATTTTAACTAATCGAGTTTACAGAGTGATAGCCCTGTGTTTCTCCCATGCATTTTAAATCTAGTTTTAATTTATATCAGCAGTTCAGGAACAGATTATTTGCCAAATGCAGGTGGCAGACCACTTTTCTCCCTGATGTCCATCTGTGAAGCCCTATGAGACTTCACTAAAATGATAAATTGAAATGTCTGGCGGGAACCAGCTTGTTACACAGAACAGTGGTGTACACAATTGGAACGCCTGCTTGCTACAGCAGAGACCACAGGTGGTAGTTTGTAATAAGGCATCTGTGGATGTTAAGGACTTCTGAAGCTGTTTGATTTTGTTTTTTTATTATTTTCCACTCGACCAAGAGCTTCCTGGTTAAGCTACCATCTCTTTTCTCACAGGTTGTGTGTGTGTGTGTGTGTGTGTGTGTGTTATCAGAAGCACTGCTTTTACATTTCAAATAGGTTCAAGACTTGTTTTTATTCTATTATTTCTTAGAATCATGAATTGGCTAACTGTTGATATGAATCATGTATCATGTCTCCTCTGGAGACACAGAACACAGCTTTTTGAACCACCACCCATATCCTAATTAACCTGCTTTTATATAGAGAGGTAAGCACTATGTAGCATCTGTAATGCTTATAAGAATTCTATTATTTCTTAGAATCATGAATTGGCTAACTGTTGATATGAATCATGTATCATGTCTCCTCTGGAGACACAGAACACAGCTTTTTGAACCACCACCCATATCCTAATTAACCTGCTTTTATATAGAGAGGTAAGCACTATGTAGCATCTGTAATGCTTATAAGAAAATAAATATTCAATTTTAGTCAATAAGCAGGGACTTTATTTTTACGGAATTGAGATGATGAGTGTCAGAATATCAGCATTGGAGGGAATCACAGAATTCATCCATCCAGTCACCAGGTGATGAATGACTTACTTTTTTGTCAAATAGTTATTTGCACCCACTTAAATTCTTCCAGTGATAGAAAACACCTCCTCTTAAAGACAGTCATTGCATTTTCAAAACGTCTCTTGGCTTTTGTGTAATTTATGTCCAGTGAGCCGATCTCTCTGTCTCTCTGTCTCTCTCTCTCTCTCTTTTTTATTTTACTTAAAAGAGATTCCTGTTAGATTGTTTATTTTTTCATCAAACATTGAAAATCAACTCTGTACCAAGCATGGAGCCAAGTTTCTAAGCTGCATGAATGAAAAATATACAGTCCTCCTCCCCCACCCACCAAAGAACTCAACTTGAGATAAGGGCAACAGGAAAGAAAAACAAAAGATTGCAGCACAGTGGGGTAAATGCTATGTGAGTAGTCAGCGTGGAGTCAAACAAGACTGTGTTAAGAAAGCACAGACCCTTGATGTATGGGCAGTCTTTGAGGAGGTGTATTTAAGATCAGTCCTGTACAATGAACTGGAAATATTAAAACAATAAAAGATTTTGAAAAGAGCAAAAAAAAAAANACAAATGTGCAAGAGGAATTCAATGGAGGAAACTTTCCAACAAATGATGTAAAAGCAAGTGTACAGCGTTGCGGGGGGGTGGCAGGAATCTCAACCTAAGTGTTTCATTTTGCCCAAAAATTAACTCATAATGGATTATGCATTTAAATATAAAATGTAAAGTGATAAAACTTTTAGGAAAACACATTGGCGAATATCTTCAGAATCTAGAGCTATGCAAACAGTTCTTAACCTGGACACCCAAAGCACAATCTCTGGAATGAAAATTGGACTTTATGAAAATTTAAAGCTTTTGCTCAAAGATCTTGTTAAGAGGATGAAAAGGCAAACTACATAAAAAGAAAAAATATTTACAAACCAGATATCTGACAAAAGACTTGTTTTTAGAATATGTAAAGAATTTTCAAAGCTCAATGTTAAAAAAATATAAAAGCTCAATAGTAAAAACACAAACAATCCAGTTAGAAAATGGACAAAAGATATGAAGAGACAATTTATGGAGGACATACACACACACCGCAAATAAGGATGTGAAAAGATGTTTAACATCAATAGCCATTGAAAGTACTTGTTAAGAGGATGAAAAGGCAAACTACATAAAGAGAAAAAATATTTACAAACCAGATATCTGACAAAAGACTTGTTTTTAGAATATGTAAAGAATTTTCAAAGCTCAATGTTAAAAAAATATAAAAGCTCAATAGTAAAAACACAAACAATCAAGTTAGAAAATGGACAAAAGATATGAAGAGACAATTTATGGAGGACATACACACACACCGCAAATAAGGATGTGAAAAGATGTTTAACATCACTAGCCATTGAAAGTGAAAGTGAAGTCGCTCAGTCGTGTCCAATTCTTTGTGACCCCATGGACTGTAGCCTACCAGGCTCTGAGGAGCTTCTCAGGCCATGGAATTTTCCAGGCAAGAGTACTGGAGTGGGTTACCATACAATAGCCATTAGAGAAATGCAAATTAAAACCACAATGAAGTAACACTGCAGTCTATCCGAATGACTATAATAACATAACTGTGATAATATCCAGTGTCAGCGGAGATACAGAGAAACTGGACCACTCATACATTGCTGGTGGAAAATAAAAAGGTCCAGCCACTTTGGAAGATGCTTTGGCAGTTTCTTAAGAAACTAAACATGTGACTACCATACCACCTAGCAATTGCACTCCCTGACATTTATCCCAGAGAAGTGATGACTCGTGTTCACACAAAAATTTATATACAAATGTTTATAGCAGGTTTATATTTATAATAGTTCAACACTGGAAACAACCCAGATGTTCTTCAGTGGGTGAACAGTTAAACAAACATTGAGTATGACCCTAAATGGTATGTTTATCTCATTGAATTCCACCTGACAATGAAAAGGAAGGATAGATTATTGATACAGGCAACAGGCCTAGATGGACTTCCAGAGAATAATGTTGAGTGAAAAAAGCATCAGCTCTAAAAGGTTGCCTACTTGGTGATTCAATATCTACAATATACTCAATATACTCAAAATAACAAAACTATTGAAATGGGAACAGAATCATGTTGCCAGGAGTTAAGGAGGAAATGGGTGGAGGAAAGTCAGTGTGGTTATAGGTGGACAACATGAAAGACCCTTGTGATGAACGAACTGTTTCGTATCTTGATTACCAATGCCATTCCCTTGGTTGTGATATTGTGTTATCGTTCCATGAAGTCATCACTGTGGGAAACTGGGTGGTGTACACAGGATCTTCCTGTGTTATTCTTTACAACTGCATGTAAAACTACCTTTACTTCAAAATAAAGCATTTAATTTACAATCAACTTAAAATAAATGAGCTAGGCCTGAGTAGCAGCTACATCTTCCCTTAGACAAGGTAACCCTCCACTGGCACAAAGGATCTCTCTGATCACCACAGTTCCCTCTAGTCCAGATTCACCTGAGCCAGGGCTCTTCCTTCACTGGTTCCATGGATATTGGTGTAGCGATCGGGGCAACACACAAGGTGAGGTGACGTTTCTCCAGAGTAAACCAGAGGGCCACCAGGAGTCAGCTTTAGCCTCTTTAGCGGCAAAATGATGATACTACATCCCTACCCTGATGCTGCTTAGCAGTAGGTTGCAAACCGCTTGGTCCTTTCAACTCAAATCAGCAAACATTTCCCAATAACCTCTAAGTTAGATTATGTGCCAGAACATAGGGATAAACAAACTTGCTCTGGAATAGTTAAGTAGTTCATTAATTTCCGACTCTTTCAACGCCATGGACTGGAGCACGCCAGGCTTCCCTGTCCATCACCAACTCCAGGAACTTATTCAAACTCATGTCCATCAAGTTATAACCTCTAAGTTAGATTATGTGCCAGAACATAGGGATAAACAAACTTGCTCTGGAATAGTTAAGTAGTTCATTAATTTCCGACTCTTTCAACGCCATGGACTGAGCACGCCAGGCTTCCCTGTCCATCACCAACTCCAGGAACTTATTCAAACTCATGTCCATCAAGTTGATGATGCCATCCAACCATCTCATCCTCTGTCGTCCCCTTCTCCTCCTGTCTTCAATCTTTCCCAGCATCAGGGTCTTTTCAAATGAGTCAGTTCTTCATATCAGGTGGCCAAAGTATTGGAGTTTCAGCTTTAGCATCAGTCCTTCTGATGAATATTCAGGACTGATTTCCTTTAGGATGGACTGGTTGGATCTCCTTGCAGTCCAAGGGACTCTCAAGAGTCTTCTCCAACACCACAGTTCAAAAGCATCAATTCTTTGGTGTTCAGCTTTCTTTACAGTCCAACTCTCACATCCATACATGACTACTGGAAAAACCATAGCTTAAACTGGATGCACCTTTGTCAGCAAAGTAACGGCTCTGCTTTTTAATATGCTGTCTAGTTTGGTCATAACTTTTCATCCAAGGAGTAAACGTCTTTTAATTTCATGGCTGCAGTCACTATCTGCAGTGATTTTGGAGCCCCACTGTTTCCCCATCTATTTGCTATAAGGTGATGGGACTGGGTGCCATGATCTTAGTTTTCTGAACATTGAGCTTTAAACCAACTTTTCCACTCTCCTCTTTCACTTTCATCAAGAGGCTCTTTAGTTCTTCGCTTTCTTCCATGATGGTGGTGTCATCTGCATATCTGAAGTTATTGATATTTCTCCCAGCAATCTTGATTCCAGCTTGTGCTTCATCCAGCCCAGCATTTCTCATGGTGTACTCCGCATAGCAGTTAAATAAACAGGGTGACAATATACAGCCTTGAAGTACTCCTTTCCGACTTGGAGCCAGTGTGTTGTTTCATGTCCAGTTCTAACTGTTGCTTCTTGACCTGCATACCAGTTTCTCAGGAGGCAGGTAAGGTTGTCTGGTATTCCCATCTCTTTCAGAATTTTCCAGTTTGTTGTGATCCACACAAAGGCTTTGGCATAGTCAATAAAGCAGAAGTAGATGTTTTTCTGGAACTCTCTTGCTTTTCTGATGATCCAACACATGTTGGCAATTTGATCTCTGGTTCCTCTGCCTTTTCTAAATCCAGTTTGAACATCTGGAAGTTCATGGTTCACGTACTGTGATCCAGTTTGTTGTGATCCACACAAAGGCTTTGGCATAGTCAATAAAGCAGAAGTAGATGTTTTTCTGGAACTCTCTTGCTTTTCTGATGATCCAACACATGTTGGCAATTTGATCTCTGGTTCCTCTGCCTTTTCTAAATCCAGTTTGAACATCTGGAAGTTCATGGTTCACGTACTGTGGAAGCCTGGCTTGGAGAATTTTGAGCATTAACTTTGCTAGCGTGTAAGATGAGTGTAATTGTGCAGCAGTTTGAACATTCTTTTGCACTGCCTTTCTTTGGGATTGGAATGAAAACTGACCTTTTCCAGTCCTGTGGCCACTGCTGAGTTTTCCATATTTGCTGGCATATTGAATGCAGCACTTTCACAGCATCATCTTTTAGGATTTGAAATAGCTCAACTGGCATTTCATCACCTCCATTGGCTTTGTCCATAGTGATGCTTCCTAAGGCCCACTTGACCTCTCATTCCAGGATGTCTGGCTCTAGGTGAATGATCACACCATTGTAGTTATCTGAGTCATGAAGATCTTTTTTGTATAGTTCTTCTGTGTATTCTTGCCACCTCTTCTTAAAATCTTCTGCTCCTGTCCACAATAAAGGACAGAAATGGCATGGACCTAACAGAAGCTCTGGTATAAGGAGCAGACAATTAAAGAGATTGCATTGAAAGGACAGCAGAGACCAAGATGAACCCAGGAGCAAATGTGTCCAAAGCAATAAGAGAGGATGTTAGATCAATTTAAGCATGTGATGTAATATGATTCTGCCATTCATTCATTCCACAGACTTTCACTGAAAACCTACTCAGTTTCAGGTGCTAAGGACACAGAATGGATTGAAACACAGCTGCTCAAGACTAAACAGACTCATGAATACAATCACAGCCCAGGGTGGCAAGTACCATGGCAGAGGAGAGAACTGCATGAGCCTGGGGGCATGAGGATACCACTCAGAAGGCAAGAGTCTATTTCTCATGATGTAGGAGCCCTGGCAGAGGGGTGATCCTGATATGGGCATTCAGAATTACAAGGCCCCTCTAAGCATTCCCCTGCTCTCTACACACTGGGTTGCATTTGGCCCAGGACCCTCTTTGTAAATTAAGTTCAGACATTGAAAGTCATGTCTGATGGATTAGATGTGGACATGAGAAGGGGGGTGACTGGAGACACCCAGTGGAAACCAGACAGCAGGCAGGAATATCTGAGCTTGTGAGGGAAGCAAAACTCACTATACATGAGACAGAACTCAGATGGCAGAGGGCAGAATCAGTGGCAGACTGGAGTGGAAAGTTATTGCCATAGCACATCTCTGGCCTGCACGTGAACCCTCCATCTCTGAGAAGGGAAGATTTTGTAGCAAAACAGAAAGAGATGTCAACATTGGGAGTCCAAACATTGTTTCTGCGGGAACCCTGAGCATAAGTGGACCAGAAGAGGAGAAATGCTTCTTCTTCCCGGGCTGAGAGAGAGGTGATGAGGGGAGATGGTGAAGCCCTATTACATGGGCCCATCAGCAGTATAGTGGACCACGTGAGGACAGTGCTAGAGTAGCAGGCATCCATAGGTGGGGGGTGATGGAGCACCCACTGGTGGAGGCCAAGGTAGAATACACCCCGAATGGAATGGCCAGCCCAGGGCAGATATCATAGGAACAGGGAACAGCACTAAGAAGGATGGCCCAAAGATAGCCCAGACAGAGACATGGCAGAGGGGCAGGCAGCAGTGACTGTTACACTTGGCATCTTAAGGACCCAGGAGAGACACGAAAAAAGGGAAAGGGCCAAGGGGTGTTCCTGGACACTGAACTTGGGTCCAAAGAGTGTCATGTTTTTACCCTTGCAATCTTTAGCAAAATGAGCCAGGAGGCAGCTTTGCAAATATGCCCACACTCTTTAAATAGGGTTTTTTTTTTTTTTTAACTCTTCCCAGACCTTGAAAATCCCGGGCTGAGAGAGAGGTGATGAGGGGAGATGATGAAGCCCTATTACATGGGCCCATCAGCAGTATAGTGGACCACGTGAGGACAGTGCTAGAGTAGCAGGCATCCATAGGTGGGGGGTGATGGAGCACCCACTGGTGGAGGCCAAGGTAGAATACACCCCGAATGGAATGGCCAGCCCAGGGCAGATATCATAGGAACAGGGAACAGCACTAAGAAGGATGGCCCAAAGATAGCCCAGACAGAGACATGGCAGAGGGGCAGGCAGCAGTGACTGTTACACTTGGCATCTTAAGGACCCTAGGAGAGACACGAAAAAAGGGAAAGGGCCAAGGGGTGTTCCTGGACACTGAACTTGGGTCCAAAGAGTGTCATGTTTTTACCCTTGCAATCTTTAGCAAAATGAGCCAGGAGGCAGCTTTGCAAATATGCCCACACTCTTTAAATAGGGTTTTTTTTTTTTTTTAACTCTTCCCAGACCTTGAAATTTTGCTGTTAGTATCATTAATGAGCAAAAAGAACTCCTGCCACACCGGGATTCTCCTTTCTATTAAAAAAAAAAAAAACATAAAGTATTTGTATTTTAATAAAGTCAACAGCCACACAAGCTGATCATTGCCAGGGCTGTCATTTACCATGGCACTCAGCTAGAACTTAGATAAATAATTATAATTTTTTAAGTTTGTAGATCATATTGAATTTGACTTAATAGGCCCTCTCTCCAAACCTCTGAAAGGATGGCTCATAAAAAACTAATTAGTTTATACAGACTGTCAAGGTTCATGGAGGACAGCTGGCCTTTGATGCCTCATCTGTGATTACAGGCAGCTACAAGATCATAAAATCGAGCTCTGAACTCACGCCAAGGTATTTCGTGATCACACGCTGGACACTGTGCCAGCGCAAAAGAACTGAACTATAAATGCCTGCTTGTGCTCCTGTTCTTTGATTTGGAATCTCAAAACAAGCTAAGACATTAAGGATTTGCATTCATAGGCCCCCGATTCCTGTTAAAGTCAAACCACTGACCTTACAAATCCACGTTCTGAATTAATATTTGTGATGGGCCTCAGTTCCAGGCCTATTCAATATGGCCGCTGTCATAGCTGCAGAAATAGCTTCTAGAGAAGGGATTAGAATCAGTATTAACTTGTCTAAGCTTGGCTATTAAATGGTCCAATTACAGACAGAGCTAGTTTTCAATCATCATTGATTTCACCGTGATAATTGCTGGTTACAGCTTTTTAAGAGGATTTCTTCAGTGTTTTCAAATTCCTAGTTCATTCCTCTCTGTGCTGATCTTTTATCCTAACTGTCTTGGGCTCTTTTCTCTCCTGTAGCTCAAACAATGCCCCATGCCCTCAATATAGAAAACCACATTGACAGGTAGTTTTTATGTGGCCTCTGGTTTTCAAAGACAGAGACATACTCGGTTATTTCAGGGCAGTTCAGTTCAGTCGCTCAGTCGTGTCCAATCTTTGCAACGTCATGAATCGCAGTACGCCAGGCCTCCCTGTCCATCACCAACTCCCAGAGTTCACTCAGACTCACGTCCATTGAGTCCGTGATGCCATCCAGCCATCTCATCCTCGGTCGTCCCCTTCTCCTCCTGCCCCCAATCCCTCCCAGCATCAGGGTCTTTTCCAATGAGTCAACTCTTCGCATAAGGTGCCCAAAGCACTGGAGCTTCAGTTTTAGCATCATTCCTTCCAAAGAAATCCCAGGGTTGATCTCCTTCAGAATGGACTGGTTGGATCGCCTTGCAGTCCAAGGGACTCTCCAGAGTCTTCTCCAACACCACAGTTCAAAAGCATCAATTCTTCGGCACTCAGCTTTCTTCACAGTCCAACTCTCACACAACTACAGCAAGATCACCAGGACACCAGGCAGGACCACTCGGGAAATGAGGCCACAGTTGCCATGATATACCACTTAGGCTCCATTCCCTCTGGTCACATCTGTTTCTCTCTGGGACAGCTGCCTCCTCTCAGTCTGCTGACCAAGCTCTTATACTGTGATTGGCATCTGTCACAGAAGGTTTACCTGCAACACCCACCCTCGAGCATGGCACCTCAGCATGCAAACAGAAGCCAATTGGCCCACGTGGTCTTTTCTATCCAGGTAGCAGGTCACAGGACAGAACTAGCTGATTCATTGGCCAACTACAGTCAAGTGTCCACCTTGTGTCCAATCACAGCCAGGCAAGGGGGCTGGGTCATGTGGCCTGGAATCTAGCCACCAGGGGCAGTGAGTGTGAAAGTACCATAAACTTATGATATCATGCTTGTCAATAAGGCCATAGATTGGGACTCCTTTATGTTCAGATATCTTTGGGCTTGAAGCTTGGTGGATGCTTGTGCCTTCTGAATTGGTTCTCCAGTAGAGAAAAAAGGCTTTGTTTTTATTTTATGTGTTTCCTGATTTATTATATAAGGAGACCCTAACTTCAGAGTTAGGTTTGGCCCATTGTCTTTGGTTGAGCTGGACAGAGTGAGGGACACTTACCTGGAGATGAATGAAGCTAAGTGTCCCCAGTGCCTGAGGCCAGGACCTTGATCTCAGAGGCACTGTGTCCACTTCCACTGAGTCCACTAGTCATGGGATCAGTTCAGATAAGTTCAGTCACTCAGTCGTGTCTGAACTTCTGTGACCCCATGAACCACAGCANATTGATGCTTTTGAACTGTGGTGTTGGAGAAGACTCTTGAGAGTCCCTTGGACTGCAAGGAGATCCAACCAGTCCATTCTGAAGGAGATTAACCCTGGGATTTCTTTGGAAGGAATGATGCTAAAACTGAAGCTCCAGTACTTTGGCCACCTCATGCAAAGAGTTGACTCCTTGGAAAAGACCCTGATGCTGGGAGGGATTGCGGGCAGGAGAAGGGGACAACTGAAGATGAGACGGCTGGATGAGTTATGACCAACCTAGACTGCATATTAAAAAGCCCACACATTACTTTGCCAATAAAGGTCTGTCTAGTCAAGGCTACGGTTTTTCCAGTGGTCATGTATGGATGTGAGAGTTAGACTATAAAGAAAGCTGAGTGCCAAATAATTGATGCGTTTGAACCATGGTGTTGGAGAAGACTCTTCAGTTCTTGGAATGCAAGGAGATCCAACCAGTCCATCCTAAAGGAGATCAGTCCTGGGTGTTCATTGGAAGGACTGATGTTGAAGCTGAAACTCCAATACTTTGGCCACCTGTTGTGAAGTGCTGACTCATTTAAAAGACCCTGATGCTGGGAAAGATTGAGGGCAGGAGGAGAAGGGGATGACAGAGGATGAGATGGCTGGATGGCATCACCCACTCAACGGACATGGGTTTGGGTGGACTCTGGAAGCTGGCAATGGAAAGGGAGGCCTGGCATGCTGTGATTCATGGGGTCACAAAGAGTAGAACATGATTAAGTGACTGAACTGAACTGAAGACCTTAAAACAGATCTTATGGTATAGAATAGATAAAGAAATTAGTTCAGTACTATTTTATCTGATTCCTCTCAAATATTTGGTATTACATTCAAATATTTTTATTGTACTAAAACTTAAGCAAAAGCTACTGAAACAAGTACAGTATAATTACAAAGAGAAAACCTTTGTGTTTTATAGATATTATAGACAGTCACATTATTCTATATAGCACAATCATAAGACATGGAAAAGTAACTCATTCACATCCCTCTTGTACTACATGAAAAGTCAGGACACAAATTACAAGGCAGAAAATATGTAGTTATGATCTTCATTAATGACATTTCAAGAATCGGTATGATGATTTGAATATGTTTCTATAACAAAACAAAAATTTTACTATTGTCAAACTATAAGTGCAAATGTTAATTATTCACATCCTATATAACATTATGATTTTGAATTAAAAATAGAGATTCATGTTTAAATGGGTTCTCTATTGAGCATTATTTCTAAAAGGAATTTTTTTAAAGCTGGTGAGAAATACACAGTTTTTAAATATCCTGGGAAATAATTTTTTTAGAAGAAAAAAAAAATCCCCCCCATGGTTGGACATACCTAAAATTCCCACCTATATATAAAGACAGGCACCTTCCTCATCTCAGAAATCTCATAAGAAATTAAATATTTATTTCATGAATTACTAATGAGTCTGTTAGGACCACTAGGTGAATATGAAAATGATCAATATCTTTTAAAAAGATTAGAGCATAAAAGACATTACATTTAGTTTTCAGAATTAAAACTTTAAAACTTTTTTACTTTTTATTTCTATTTGATTTTCAGAGATCACTAAGACTGGAAATCTCTCTCTTTTTGGATCTCTCATCACACAGGCACAGGTTACCCATCACCCTTACCCTCTGTTTCCATCTGTTTTCTTCATCAAAAATCATGGACATTTGTGCTGGCAGCTTTGGAAAGTGCAGAGAACTGTTTATGTAGTTAGGCTGTTCCAGGAAGTCCCCAGCTACTAGGTGGTAGTGCTTTCTTAATCCTGTTTTCACAATATCGAAACATTTCCAAGGGTGATGTCATGTCACTGGCAGAGAAACTTTTCCAACTGAACCTTTTCTTTTTTCTTTCATTTTTTTCAAGTCACTCAAGTATTCAAGGTCATAGTGACCCAAGCATTGAGGTTTATATGCACAAAATTAGAGTCCCTATTTTTATTGCAGATCAAATTCATTTCTGAAATGACTTGTTTTCATGTACAAATTAGATGATCTGCTTTTCTTATGTTTAAATTCTGTTTGTATAAAAATACTACCAATTTCATAATGATTTACCTTAAGAAGTACATTATCTGATACTTAAAAGAAAAAAGTTAGGAATTAAAATAAGCATCTATGATGTGTTACTAACAGTAAATAAGTTTCAAGAATAAAAAGCAAAACTTCAAACCAGAAGTCATGGTTTCTATCTAAAAACTGATTTATATTAGATTATACCTAGACAAGTATGAAGACAATTATGTAGAATAAATTAAAAAATATTTCAAAAAGAATGTTAATTTAAAAGCAACAAAGTTGTTTACATATCATTATGAAAAAAAATGAAAAATATGAATGCTTAAAGGTACATATTGCAAGGACATAAAGACTGAAAGTAACTATGAATGAAAACAAAATATTTGATTTTTAAATTTATTTATAATTTAAAAGTTAAACAGCATGAGATTTCAAGAAAGTAAGAAACAAACTCATCTTTACATACTTTGGTCTATAAACACATTAGCAACAATTTACCATTTATACATTATGCACATTTTTAAATAAAAATGTTTTAAATATTAACATTCATGAGGTTATGGCTCAAAACCACTGACATTATAATCATTCCTTACTAAATAAAATAATAAATAAAGCTAACTTACAAAATATATAAAAATCCTTTCATCTTTTATGATGGTTAAATAACAATGGTATATCTAAAAAGAGTAATCTGCTTTTATTTTCTTCATTATCCTGGGTAATATATGATATTTTTAACATATTACTAAATAAAGTATTGGCATTAGTTTGAATGCCAATTGGCGTTAGTTTGAAGGCACTGGTTGGAATGCTTTTATATAGCCCTTTCTCAAATTTTATATTATACCAAATATAATTTTACAATAAAAATTACTTCATTTTTGCTGCCAAATAGAATTATAAGGTCATGTCACAGAAAATATAATGGGATCATCATACTGCTTGAAATGCCAGAAACAGAGAGCCCGAACTAAAAATGTTGCTCGGAAGACTTAAAATTTCTTAGTACATACAGAACTTTCTAAATGACTAAGGACTAAGAGCTAGTTTTCTTATGAGAAGTCTTTTAATCATTTTGTAAAACTGTCAGCATTACCCTGGAAATCTGGAAAAAATTGTGAATACAATAAAATCACTGAATATCAGGCCTCACTCAAAATAGCCAAATTTTTGGGACCAACCGCCCTCTTAAAGACATTTAAGTTTGATTCAAGTATTACATTACTAAGGAGAAATAGCACACTATTTAGTTATAGAACTGGCTGTAGAAATCCATTTATCTGTCTAGGGACAGTTACAGGGACCCACACATATTGCATGGATATTTTGCCCTGCCAGAAAAAAATCCACTTCACTATTCCCAAGAATAATGCTAAGTCACTGGACTATTTATAGACCTTGACATTCAATCACAATTTATTGAAAGACAAATATGTGCTGCACATATGCTGAAGACTGGCAAAACAAAAAGTGAACAAGATAGATACAATTTCTGTAATTCCTAGGCTACAGACCCAATAAAAGACAAAAATTTAAAACAGGTCAATTCTGTCCCTGTACAGTGTGTGGTATTATGTTCTGTGATAGACAAAGTTCCAGATACTATAAAGGCATGTAGGAAACTTGAGGAGTAAAGACTAAGCTGACACCTAAAAGATGAATGGCTCAGCAGGTAAAGAATCCACCTGCAGTGCAGGAGACACAGGAGACATGGGTTTGACCCCTGGGTCAGGATGATCCCCTGGAAGAAGGCACAGCAACTCACTCCAATATTCTTGCCTGGAGAGTCCCAGGGACAGAGAAGCCTGGCAGGCTTCTTTCCAAAGGGTCACAAAAGAGTCAGATGCAACTGAGAGATTAAGCACACACAAAAGATGAATAGCACTTAATAGATAGGTACAACAGATAGGAATTAGGGTCAGAGGATTCCACAATGAGTGATGTGCATGTACAGAAGACTTACAGACAGAGGAAACATGAAATGTTTGCAAAGTTTAAATTAACTCAGTATGGCAGGAGTTGAGGGAGAAAATGAGAAGGAGAAATGGTGTATAGAAATTATAGTATCAGGAATGGGGGAGAAGATGAGATGGTAGACCAGGGACCCCTAAACCAGTAGCAAACTTCAAAGGCAAAAAAAAAAAAAAAAGAACTTTACAAAACAAGTTGAGAATGTGGAACTTCATAGCTAAGACTACAGAGGGCAGTACACAGGTTGAGTAATGTGACTGGGTTTTTGCTTCTGCAGAATACTCTAGTTCCAAGCTGCAGGCAGATGACTGTTACTTGGAGGTTGCAGGTGGCCTGCACTAAAAAGTTGCTCTTGACTCTAAGAAAATTAGTCAAACCACCAGGCACAGAGTTTTGGATGGTTGGTTTAGTTGCTCAGTCATGTCCAACTCTTGCGACCCCATGGACTGTGGCCTGCCAGGCCCCTCTGTCCATAGGATTTCCCAGGCAAGAATACTGGAGTGGGTTGCCATTTACTTCTCCAGGGGGACTGGAAGAGAGAGGCAACTACAGCCAAAACAAAGACCACGTTGGGGCTAATCAAATGGGTGGAAGAAGGAAAGAACTGAAGGTCTTAAGCTCCAGGCCTTGACACACAGATAAATCTAACAAATGGGCATTCAAACCCAGAGCTCAGGAAAGATAGAAGCTACAGCAAGGATTTGAAAATTAGCACTGAGAGATTTGCTGACTTGGGAATGAAGCAGATTACCTAAGAATACAGAGAAAAGAATGTCTCCGACAGATACCTACAGAATACTTAACTAATACAATACAGGAAGAGGACCATCAGACCCCTGAACACTACACAAAGTGTTAAATTTTAAAAATTTATATTAAGAGACTTTCCCTGGTGGTCCAGTGGTTAAGAATCTGCCTGCCAATACAGGGAACACAGGTTCAATCTCTGGTCCAGAAAGATCTCACATGCCACTAAGCAACTAAACCTGTGTGCCACAAATACGGAGCCTGGGCTCTAGAGCCTGAGAGCCACAACTACTGAGCCTCTGCACTGCAATTACTGAAGCCCACGTGCCTAGAGTCTGTGCTCTGCAACAAGCAAAGCTACTGCAGTGAGAAGCTCCAGCACCACAACTAGAGAGCAGCCCTCACTTGTCACAACTAGAGAGCAGCCCTCACTCGTCACAACTAAGAAAGTGCGTGCACAGCAATGAAAACCCAGCACAGCCAAAAATATGTAAATAAATTATATATATATATATATATGAAAGATAAAGAGAGAAACTAAAGAAGAAGGAGGATTGGCCAAAAAGTTATTAGACAAACCAGCAGAGCACGATGGAAGCAAAAGGAAGTATTTCAAATTGAACCAAATGGGATGAACATCATCAAATGTTATCTTTGGATGAAAGATAAATGAGAGCACCCTTGTGTCTACTCCTCAACAAGGATATCACAACATAACACTTTGGCAGGAGCCATTCCTGGGTGGTGGGAAGAGCAATAGTTTCTAAAGAGTGTGGCTGTGAGGGGAAGGAAAATGCCCTACATTGCTGGGAAGCAATGTAGACTGAGAAGGATGTTAGTTTGTGTTGGCTGGGTTCATAAGATAAGACTTCACTTCTTTAAAATGTTGATGAGAAGAAGAGACTAGAGCTGGGAAAACTGTTAGACAGAAAAAGGAGTCCACAGCCAAGGTTCTGTAGGAGGGCTGGAATGTGATGAAAAGCAAGGTGGAAAGTAAGTAGAGAAAGGTAATCTACTTTCTCCATTTTTATGGTGGAAAAGCTGCCAATGTGGGCTTTTCCTTGACTGTCTTCCCAAGCATATAGCTTTTATTGGAATTCAGGCTTCTCACTCCTCTGAAATAGCAGACCTCATCTCCCATCTCTCTTTCCACAATGCAAATTTATCTAATAATCTCTTTTCTAAGTACTTATGGGTAATCCAGGCATCATCTTGGTATCCCAGAACATTGTTTTAAGCATGATATCACTAACCATACATGTGTATGCTTGTGTGTATATGTGTGTGTATATATATATGTGTATGTATATATGTGTATATATATAATATATATAGGTACATACAAAACAATTCATATTTCCATTTTAATTGGATACCACAGATACAAACGTATTACAGATTTTTCAGTCAGTAACACTTTCTGCAAGATCAATTATATATATTTGAAAAGCACAGAACATTTCATTGAAAAATTATGTCTTTCAACTATAATCCATCATAAAGTCAAGAGGAAGCTTTTTGGATACACAGTTACACCCCAATGTTAATGGACCTGTTAACTTTGACAATAGTGATTCAAGTGAAACAAATGAACCCTTATAAACTTCAACATTTATTCAGAAAGGATACTCTGTACTGAGGGAATGTGGTTCACTCTCAAGTAAGCTGTTACATTAAACACTAAGCTGAAATGTGTTACAAATAGAATAGGAAGCTATCAGTCTCCTGAGGAAAAAATCATCAGTTTGATTAATCTGAATGAAATCAGTTTAATACAGTATGTAAAGGAATGAAACTAATAGATTTTTGGCACCAAAATACGTTGTGGCAACCTCTGCTATACAGCAAAGTGACTCAGTTAAACATGAATAGACATTATTTTTTTAATATTCTTTCCATTATGATTTATCACAGGGTATTGAATATCCCTGTCTATACAGTAGAACCTTGTTATTTATCAAGCCTCTTAAAGATATTAAAGGAGGAAGAGGGGGAGGAAAAGGTGGGAGAGAAGGAAATAGGGGGAGGGGAGGAAGGAAGGGAAGGAGGGAGAGGGGAAGAAGGGGGAAAAGGGGAAGAAGGGGAAGAAGTCATTCTATCAATATATACTTCTCTGTAATCTATCCTCAAGAAATAAAGAAACAGAAAAAGCTCTCCACTGTGACTCACCTTGGTAGGTCCATTTCCATTAATCGTCACTGGTAATGTTTCATAAAATACATTTTTAGCTCTGGCTTTGCCATTTTCAAATTTCAAAACAACTTCATCTGGATTTTAAAAAAGACAGATTTTAGTCATTTAAAATGTGTATGTATGTGTTCATATACACATATTCACGTACATATCTATTTATATATTTTAGTTTGTTGTAAAATTTCTCATGCCTGCTATTCCATGTGCCACACTTTTAGAAACTTTGCCTGCTCCAAGGCAGCAGATATCCAAAATGAAGGACAACACTGACACAGATGCAGATTCTAAGCACCTGCCTTCTGCAACCTGGTGCTGGCAAACTGAGCTGCTAAGACACTGAGAGGTCTTGGTTGAAAGAAAGCATCTTCGCAATACTGTCCCTGTCTTTCAAAAGTGATGTAATCCCAAATGAATTAAATTATTGTCTCAATTTATTCATCTGTAAAATGGGATTCTTGCCTGCTTTTCTAGGCTATTATGAAGGTAACAATCTATGTCTAGCAAGTAGAAAACTTCCAGGCATAAGCTAGGTTTCTACAACTGGCATCATTGATAGTACTTCCAGTTCTTGAAAATCAGGCCTAATGCTAATTCCAGGAACACACAAATCAGCACAAGGAGCTGAAACAAGGAGCAGAAACATTTTTTTTTTGTTTTTAAGCTCCTTTCGTCATATTTCCAGAGCACTCTGAACTAAATGCCTTCCACTCTAAGAATCTTTTAATTTATGAACTGCCTTAAAGAAGTATATTGAATTGCAATATATTTTTAATTTGTGAGGTATTAATGCATTAATGTGTCAATGTATTTTTTAATGTATCAATTAATTAAATTTAATGTATTCATGTATTTTTATCTAAATAGATGTCTACAAGGAAAACATATACAGGCAGGCACACACACATATACCACACTCCACAGTACATGTCTCATTACCAGTTACCTTTAACCTAGATTAAAATAATTTAATACTGCTGAGTAATTCACAATATTAAAAGCTGATACTGAAAACTGTAATATCAAAATGCAATTAATTTAAAACTATATCTAGAGTCCCCAGTGGTAAATCACTAAAGTTTAAATTACCTAAAAGCAGAAGTTTATCTTTCTGTACTATTCGTAGGAAATTATTTTAACTGAATGTATTTATATCAAGCTCAGCTTAACTCCAATATTTTGCTTAATAGTTGCAATACCTACATGTCAACCTTAGTCATAGCTCCAGAATGAATATAAAAAAGGATAAACAGTTGACAACACTGGTGTTCATTTGTACACATAAGTAACCCACTATTTAGGAAGCATACCTACAGCTCCTTTAAGGTCTGGAAAATTTTACATTTGTGATCCAATGTGATGTTAATAGCTTCCTAAAAATAAGAATGGAAAAAAAATATTTAAAATGACAAAAAGAAACAGCAAACAACACTATCATGTTGATATAGTTTGCTCTTTGGGGGAATATGAAGATCCAAAACACAAATTATTCCAATAAACTTCTTCAGAAAGATCCATGTTATGTGTTATATTAAGCTATTGAGGTTGGGTATTATTATTATGCAGTTTCATCTGCCTGACTGCTAAAACAGGTTTATAAGAAGAGAGGCAAAAGGCAAAGGAGAAAGGGAAAGATATACCCAATTGAATGCAGAGTTCTAGAGAATAGCAAGGATAAGAAAACCTTCTTAAGTAAACAATGCAAAGAAATAAGAAAACAATAGAATAGGCAAGACTAGAGATCTCTTCAAGAAAACGAGATACTAAGGCAACAGTTTATGCAAACATGGGCACAATAAAGGATAGAAATGGTGAGGACCTAACCAAAGCAGAAGATATTAAGAAATAGCAAGAATACACAGAACTACACAAAATAGGTCTTAATGATGTAGATAAAAATGATAGTGTAGTCACTCACTTAGAGCCAGACATCCTGGAAAGTGAAGTCAAGTAGGCCTTAGGAAGCATTACTATGAACAAAGCTAGTGGAGGTGGTAGAATCCTAGTTGAGCTATATAAAATCCTAAAGGATGATTCTGTTAATGTGCTGCATTCAATATGTCTGCAAATCTGGAAAACTCAGCAGTGACCACAGGACTAGAAAAGGTCAGTTTCGTTATACAAACCGAGAACTTCCAGATGTACAAGCTGGATTTAGAAAAGGCAGAGGAACCAGAAATCAAATTGCCAACATCTGTTGGATCAAAGAAAAAGCAAAGAGATTCCAGAAAAACATTTACTTCTGCTTCATTGACTACACTAAAGCCTTTGACTGTTTGGATCACAACAAACCGTGGAATATTCTTAAAGAGATGGAATACAAGACCACCTTACCTGTCTCCAAGAAACCTGTATGCAGGTTAAAAAGCAACAGTTATAACCAGACATGGAACAACAGACTGGTTCCAAGCTGGGAAAGGAGGTCATCAAGGCTTCTATTATCACTCTGCTTATTTAACTTATATGCAGAGCACATCATGTAAAATGCCTGGTTGGATGAATCAAAAGCTGGAATCAATACTGCTGGGAGAAATATCAACAACCTCAGCTATGCAGATGATACCAATCTAACGGCAGAAAGTGAAGAGGAACTATGAAGGTAAAAGAAGAAAGAGAAAAGGCTGGCTTAAATCTTAACATTTAAAAAACTAAGGTCTTGGCATCTAGTCCCATCAATTCATGGCAAATAGATGGGGAAAAATTGGAAACAGTGGCAGATTTTATTTTCTTTGGCTCCAAAATCACTACAGATGATGACTGCAGCCATGAAATTAAGACACTTGTTCCCTGGAAGACAACCTAATCATAAACATTAATCTACTTTACAACCTTACTCTTAATGGACCAATTTTTCAGCTACACTGCTCTGAAATAATATTCCTAGAATTGTGTTTGCACACTATTACAGATGGAATGTTTGTGTTCCCTGAAAATTCATATTTTCAAGTCCCAAATTTCACTCTCTATCTCTTATCTCTCTCTCCACCGTGTGGAATGCAGCAAGAAGGTGGATGACATCTTCAAGGCAGGAAGAGAGTTCTCCCCAGAATCCAACTATTCTGGCACCCTGACATCAGACTTCTAGCCTCCAGATCTCTGAGAAAACAATTTCTGTTATTTAAGCCACCCAGTCTGTGATATTTTGTTATGGCAAACCAAGCAGACTAAGACACATGCTAACCACATTAAATCTTATGCCTAGAGAAAACATAAACAGTATTTACACAACTAAAAATACTACAGACCCAGCAGTGAGATTTCAGAGGAAGCATCCTAAAGCAAAAACAATTAAATAACACTCAGAGCACTTTCACTGTGCAATTACACTCAGAAAGAAAGGCATCAAGTTGCAAGGGCTAGCACTATGCCAAGAGTAGGTTTCTCCTCTCGAATGAGAGATCAAGTCCTCAGGCTGTTTGTGTCAGTCACATAAGAGACAGTAAAAAAAAAAAAGAAAGAAAGAAAAATTAAGAATAAAGTTTCTTAAGAAGTATCTAATTAAAATATTTAGATAGCATTTATTAAAAATACAAAAGCAGACACAGTGGAAACTCACTTTAAAATATACTTTGAAAAAATCAAAAACAAAAAACATTTGTTTCCTAATAACAGTACCCTGAAACACACAACTGAATAAATTTTAGAACTGTGTTGATTATACAAAATAAACTTATGGAACATTAACTTATATTAGGCAATTATACTGAAAATAGTATCTAACAAATTAAAGAACTTTGTTTTTACTTTTCTCCAAAGTTCCATTTAAATCAATCTCAGGAATGTTGTCCTTAGGGTTTAAGGCAAGGTGCTCTTGTTCCCAACATTCTTCTCCTTAATAAGAGAATTCAGATTTTAGTAGAACACATGTGCTTGAAATAAAGAACAAGATTCCTCTGCATTTTGTGATATGGTGTGTGTGTGGTTTAGTCGCTAAGTCATGTCCGACACTGGCGACCCCATGGACTGTGGCCCTCTAGGCTCCTCTGTCCGTGGGATTTCCCAGGCAAGAATATTGGAGTGAGTTGCCATTTCCTTCTCCAGGGATCTTCCTGGTTCAGGGATCTAAACTCAGTTTCCTGCATTGCAGGCAGATTCTTTACTGACTGAACCACCAGGGAACCCTTTTCATATGTGTAGCCAAACCCTTTTCATATTATGTGTAGCCAATCACATTCTATATGATCAAAGAAAAGTATAAGAAAGCATTTTGTGAGACTTCAGATAGGCTCCGTAGAGTTGATACAACTGAGATGGCCCCATATTTATTACTTTGCCTGTAAAATTGCTCAGAATATGGATGCAATGACTGGAGTGCCAGTAGCCACTTGAACCCAGACATTACATTGAAAGTGAGGGCTATTACCTACCCTCTTCAGTGGATCAATGAAATTTTAGTGTAAAATAACTGATCGTCATCATTATCCTGGAGATTCCACTGTTGAACTATACGGTTGATATAAGGAGCATAACCAATAAATCCTGCAATAGAAAAGAGAATGAATAGAGGATCTAGAATTCAAAGACCAAAACTCATGTCTGTGTTAATTTCATAGACCAGTTGCATAGATTCGTAAAGCTATTAGTCCTAATCCATAGTTTAGAATTTCACAGCTCACCATGAGAGAAGTATGAGTTAGAGTGTCCTTTGTTTCATATATAAATTCAAACAGAAAAAGGTTTTACTATCAAGTGCAAATAAAAGACTCTCTTTGAATAAACACATTTCCCAAATTAATTTTTTAATTCATTTATTTTTAATTAAAGGATAACTGCTTAACAATATTGTATTGGTTACTGCCATACATCAATATGAATCAGCCATAGGTATACATATGTCCCCTCCCTCTTGAACTTCCCTCCCACCTCCCACTTCATTCAACCCCTCTAGGTTGTCACAGAGCCATGGTTTGAGTTCCCTGAGTCATACAGCAAATACTCACCAGCTATCTATTTTATATATGGCAGTGTATATGTTTCCATGCTACTACAACCCATCTCCCCAAATTAATTGATACAAGAGAGGGAACTAATGTTTTCGAAAACATGTCAGGGAAAGAAAGAGTTACTAGGAAAACATCAGAATCAGAAGAATTTTCTTTCTTCTGAAATGCTGTTCTTAGATCCTGTGTAAAAGATTCACTGTTTCTGGGAAAAAAAAAAAAAAAAAAACTACAGTGGTTTTAATGTCAGTGCCAGAGATGCTAACACAGTCAAAAGAATGTTGAATTTGTCACTGACTGCAAACATCCCAAAGAAATTTTATATCTAGGACGTTTTGGGAATTTTTCCTTCACTGAGCTAGTCATTACTATGTCTGCTAAACCATTTTCTGGCTAGGTTTTGTCATGGTCTGGAAAAAGGAAGTCTAAAATTGGATTTTTTACCTTGGCCTTAGAGCACAAGCATTCATATGCCAACAACAGTTGTCTATAAAAGACAAAGACAACAGGATCATTTTTCCCTGTGTTTGAGTCTTCCTCTGAATTTCAGAAATGCAGCCAAACTGCTATGTTTCATTGATATGCAATACTTTTAACAAGGAGCAATTTTACTCCTGAAAATTGAAAAGAAATCTAACTTATTATCCTCAAAATTAAAATGTCCTCATAGTAATAAAAGAATTAAAAGAAATAGGCAGGAAAATTATTGTTAACTAGAGAAAACAAGACAAAATGAAAACATGACTAAATCAATCACTGGTGGCTCATTTTTTCCTCATTTTTGCCAAATTAGAAAAATCTAAAAACACTAAAAAATTTATATTTTTTAACTCTTAAAAGTAATCTGTGATTAAAAAAAAAGTCTAAGCACCAACATATGACATTTTTCAATGGTTTATAATGGTTTTTCAAAAATTATGTGTTCTTATCCTTTTTATAAATTACAAATGTCCTTTAAAATGAGAAGGAATTACATTTATTTTCAAAGCATGTTATGTGTAGTTTATGGTGTACATTTTTCTATTAAACTGCCATACTATTTCAGAAGACTAAAGTTTCTAATATTCCACCATTTTCCTCATAAGGAAATATGTTTACTCTCCATGATTTTTTAAATAAATGAGGTACACACAAACAAAACTCACATCTCTTAAATAACTCTCTATATCATTCATAAATTTACATAAACTTTTATTGAACATACTTAGATTTTCTAGCATTTCTTTAATTATTCCGACTACAGAAAGAATGATGTTCTGATACCCTGTCTGATCACTTTTGGGCTTCCCTGGTGGCTCAGATCATACAGAATTTGCCTGCAATGCAGGCACTTCTCACTTTCATGCATTGGAGAAGTAAAAGGCAACCCACTCCAGTGTTCTTGCCTGGAGAATCCCAGGAACGGGGGAGCCTGCTAGGCTGCCATCTATGGGGTTGCACAGAGTCGGACACGACTGAAGCGACTTAGCAGCAGCAGCAGCAATGCAGGAACCCGGGTTCAATCCCTGAGTCAGGAAGATACCCTGGAGCCGATAATGGAAACCCACTCCAGTATTCTTGCCTGGAGAATCCCATGGACAGAGGGGCCTGTGGGCTGCCATCTATGAGGTCATACAGAGTCTGGCACGACTGAAGTTGACAGCAGCAGCAGCAACAGCAAAACATGACTGAGAGACTAACACTTTCATTTTTCATGATCACTTTCTCACTTATAAACACATTTGCCTTAATTAAACTTGCTCACAAAGGCACTCGCTAGTTTTGCTGCTTCCAAACTACTATGCCTCTGTTTGATATTTAGATTTTTGAGTAAATATTTCACTATCTAGATTTTACATACGTTATGTTTCACTAAGCATGTCATGTTTAGAAAAACTAATAAATACAAAGTAAAATTCATCCCAGAAGTCCACAGCTAAGTGGCTTTTAATCTGTCTAGGACTTGGGGTAAAGATAAGCCATGTACCACTGAGGGTCTGACAGTTTGGAGCAGATGGAGCTCTCCTTCTCATTTAAAATTGCCTAGACAGAGAAGTCAAGAGCACGCAGCCATCTTTACTGTAAATCTAAGAGGACAATGTGACCAATATGAGAAGCCCTAGGTTCAGACGTGAATGTTGAAGTAAAACTCAAAGATGGTAGATAAATTAGGAGAAAAAGAAAATGGTCAGGAGATCCTCAAAACCATGAACGAAAAATGTCTTGAAGAGAAAAAAAGGGAGCTGAAACTTGGCAGTACACACTAAGATTTAAGGTTTCAGAAGAGCAAATTTATACGGGCTGATGGAGTTCCAAAGAATCACCATGGAAATGGGTTTCTAAAAGAAAATACAGGTGAGTAGAGCTGTAACTAAGTTACTTGTCAAAAGTTTCATATACAAAAGTAACTGCGGCTGCTGCTGCTGCTAAGTCACTTCAGTCGTGTCCGACTCTGTGCGACCCCAGAGACGGCAGCCCACCAGGCTCCCCCGTCCCTGGGATACTCCAGGCAAGCACACTGGAGTGGGCTGCCTTTCCTTCTTCAATGCATGAAAGTAAAAAGTGAAAGTGAAGTTGCTCAGTCATGTCCAACTCCTAGCGACCCCATGGACTGCAGCTTACCAGGCTCCTCCATCCATGAGATTTTCCAGACAAGAGTAATGAGTGAAGTCTAAAACCCAGATCTGCTATCTCAAACAGCACTTATTTGAACTGGCCTGAATACAATCGGTTATTTTATGTAATTCACAATAAAATCTGTCTTTCCAGTGTGGCTTACTTTCTGGCCATATTTTTACTTAATCTCAGTCTAAAGAAATAAAATAACACCTAAAGTCAAACTTCATTTTATTTTTTGATGGAAGGAGGAAATTTGATCATTTATTTCTTAATTCATAGTGGTATGCTGCTGCTGCTAAGTCGCTTCAGTCATGTCCGACTCTGTGCGACCCCACAGATGGGGGCCCACTGTCTCTGAGATTCTCCAGCCAAGAACACTGGAGTGGGTTGCCATTTCCTTCTCCAAGGCATGAAAGTGAAAAGCGAAAGTGAAGTCGCTCAGTCGTGTCTGACTCTTAGCGACCCCATGGACTGCAGCCCACCAGGCTCCTCCACCCATGGGATTTTCCAGGCAAGAGTACTGGAGTGGGGTGCCATTGCCTTCTCTGTCATAGTGGTATAGCTAAGGTAGTACTTTAAGTTCACCTAGGCACTCAATGTTGAATCTTTTTGACTAGGGATTTCAAGACAAATCATTTACTCCGATATATTTAAAATAAGAAAATAAAAGTGAAAGAAAGCCAAAGTGTTAGTCACTCAATCGTGTCCGACCCTTTGCAACCCCATGGACTGTAGCTCACCAGGCTCTTCTGTCCATGGAATTCTCCAGGCAAGAATACTGGAGTGGGTTGCCATGGCCTTCTCCCAGGGGATCTTCCTGACCCAGGGATCAAACACGGATCTCCTGCATTGCAGGCAGATTCTCTACTATCTGAGCCATCAGGCCATTTGTTTAAAATATAGATAAAGTTAATGCCTATTTGTTAAAGCTACTCAGTGTAGCTTGCAGTTTTTCCTAAGTAAGGGAATTTACTAAGCCCATTAACCTAGAGCCAGCAAATTCTTATTGAAATTATAGTCAGAAGACCAGAATCCCTGTAGTTTTTCCTTTAATAACTGAATGTCTATTGGAGAAGTCACTTAAATTAGGGAAACATGGTTTTCTCACTTATAATGTAGAAATAATAACATTTACATATAAATAACATTTATACTAGTAATGACACATTACTAGTGTTTTTAGGAGCATCATATAAGAGATGAGAAATGTTTTGTCAACTATAAAACACACTGTGAATTTAAACAGATATAATTTTTCCATAGTAATAAGAAGATAATGGTTATTTAAAACATGTCTATAGTCACACATTTTTTTAAAAGGTGGTTTCATCAATATTTTAATCCATGACTCGCATTATACTTTTCTTCCAGTATATTACTTACCTCCTGAATTCAGGTAGCGTTTCCCAATGTGTACAATGGGATACTTGTCTGCTAGTCTTTTATCTGGCCACAGAATTCCGTCAGCTGCAAAGACCACTTTGTGGTTTGACTTTTGAAACTTTTTTAGAACTTCTTCTGGACCACCAGCAAATATAACATTAAAGCTATTTGATGTGGGGAGAGAAGTTTTACAATACAGTTATTGAAATTTAGAGATATAAATCAAGACATTATTTTTCTCCAATAAAAATCAGAATTTAGAATCCAACATCAAATTAATTTCAACTATTTGCAGAGTAACCAAACATCTCTCCCTCAACTTATATTATATGGATTGTATTAAGTTATTAGTGTTTATGTTACATGGGTAATGAAGTCCAAATAAAAGAGCTTTTTTAATCTTAATTTTTTTCAATAATCATTTACTTTCCAAAATCAAAGTTCCAAAAGTGTTGAAAAGTTAAAAATCAGTAACTTGTATAACATAGTAGAAATGCTATTACTGACAGAGGCTGCCATTGTAACTGCCTAATGTTTCTTTCTAATTTGTACTCATCTATAATAATTTCTGCAGATTCATTACCTTTGACAAAATGTTTCCACCTACTAAATGTCATCAATATAAATGTAAATTTGAATCACTATTTAGCCTGAAATCCTAAGCTAAATGCATACAGACATGTGTATCTTTTTAAAGCTCAATATATTTAAAAATGTTAAAAATTAAATTTATAGTTTCATTGATTTTTCTGAAGATTGTATTACCCACAGTTCATCCAGAGAATCACAATGACTTATAATATGAAATGTGACACACACTACCTGTTTCCTCTCTGCAATAACTTCTCTGTTCTTGCTACAACCACAAATTCTTCTGCATCTTTTTTTAATAAACCAACGATTTCCAAAGATGATAATTTCATGACATGCCATCCAGGTGGCAAACAAAAAGAGTACACAAATGCTCTTTAATTCAGCACCAGGTCTTCCTAATAGCCAATAGTCCAAATGCACTTCTGTGATACCTGGAGCGGTGCAGAGGCAGGAAGGAGGTACGAGCAAGGAAGGAGTGGGGACGTTGTTGGTTTTACTTTTGGCCACACCATGCTACATGCAGGATCTTAGTTCCTCCACCAGGAACCAAACCCATGCCCACTGCAGTGGAAGCACAGAATCTTAACCACTGGACCACCAAGGAAGCCCCTTCCCAATCTGAATTGGGAAGTAAGGAGGCTGTTCCACACACTTTGCCAGACTTGCTCTTGAGGAGTTTGTTAATATGCTAACATCGTAGTATGTATCAGGCAACATTCAATAACTTTCTGTACATGAATTTCGGCTTCCCCTGTGGCTCAGCTGATAAAGAATCTGTCTGCCAATGCAGGCAATGCAGGAGGCATGAGTTCAATCTCTGGGTCAGGAAGATTCCCTGGAGAAGGAAATGGCAATCCACTCCAGTGAAATTTGAGTAGAATTGGTATGTTCATGCAACCTCCAAGTCCTGGGCTTTAAAAAGGAAGCTGCCTATCCTCTGTTTCCTCTTTCCCTTTCATGGTGAACCCAACTTTACAAGCAAAAATTCCTTGACATACTTGCCCCACCAGATAGTCCACTTCTGAATCTTTAAAAAAAAAAAAAAAGATTAAAATGTTGCTAATGTGAAACTAAACTTAGTAATTATGCCTAGGCAATTTTTGAAAATTAGTAAAAGTAAAGTTGAATTCAGAGAATTGTACCATTTCTTTTCATTCTAAAATTTTATCATTGCTTTTTGTTACCAAAAAAACTTCAAAATTAAAACATATCTATCTAGCTACATATACATACATATATATGTGTGTGTATATATATATATTTGGCATTTAAATTTTTCTTTCTTTTAGGATCAATGGGTAGAAAAATTTTAATACTGTTAATAATATAATCATAAAGTGATTCAGTTTGCACAATCTGAAGTTTAACAGATGGGTTTCTAATTCCAATTCCAGCTCTATCACTTGCCATCTGAGTAACCATAGGAAAGTTAGTAACTCTTTATGTTTCTATTCCTTTAAGCATAAAATGATAGGGAAAGTAGTGCTTATTTCTCATCAAGATATTGCTACAAAAATTAAAAATTAACACCATAATAATCTTTCAAAAAAGTTTAAAAAATTAACATTTTTGTTACGATAGGAAAGGGACCTGAAAAAATGACAGGTAGGACAAAAACTTACTTTTAAATTTACACATGTCTGTAGTTTTAAATAATTTTATTTTTAGCCAAATACACATTTTAAGATAAATTTTAAATCAGAATAAATTTGTTCTAAAACCTCAAGCGAACTCCCCTCCATGTTTATTTAAAAAACTGAATTAATCTGATTTCACAAAGTATTTATATAAATATCTAAAGTTTCTCTTTTTCTTATAAATAAGTACAGCTGATTTCATAAGTATGACCACTTTAGATTTCTGCCTTGTAGGATAACCCTATCTTTTCTCTCAAGGGTATTTTCTTCAAGACTACTAGTTGCTGATATAATTTTCTTTTTTAAATACTGAAGATTAGGAAATAAAACTAGCTTTATAAGACCAGTTACCAGAGCAACTAAGCCCTGAGAGGTAAGGCAAATAAACAAACCCTCTGAGGCACAGGACCCAATAAATTGTCTGGAGAGATGGATAAAAAGAGCTCATTATGTCAGAGAATCATATGATTGGAGACTTGGACCAAACCGATTCAGATATTTCGCACGTAGCATCATGCATTTGAACTTTCCTGGTGGCTCAAAGGTACAAATCTGCCTGCCAATGCAGGAAACACAGGTTTTATCCCTGGGTTGGCAAGATCCCCTGGACGAGGCCATGGCAACCCACTTCAATATTCTTGCCTGGGAAATTCCATGGATGGAGGAGCCTGGCGGGCTACAGTCCATGAAATTGCAAAAGAGTTAGACACAACTTAGAAATTAAACAACAAATATCATGTATTCAAAGTTATAAAGGTACAGTTGGCAAATGACTGTTGTGTCTTTGTAACACTAGTAAAGGACTTAATATCTCCACAGTATATCTCAAACTATTAGCAAAAGTCAACAGCTTGAAATGGAGGAGTTGTGGGCTACATGTACTCTGATGATTTAAAAATTTTATAAGTAGGCATTACCTTTATAACAAAAAGCAATTACTGTAGATCAAAATGTAAAAGTCAAAAATTCTCTTCACATAATTTAAGTAAGGATTTGACTTTGAATAAAAATTTAAGGTTGCTGGAACTTTCTCATTCCATTCTAGTAGCATTGCTATTTCTGTGTTGAAGTACTTTAGAAAAGTTTTTTTGAACCAATTTAAAATATTTCAAAGGGCAAGAAAGTTTTTCTACTTAAAATGACTTTAGTCACATTAACCCAAAAGGTCAAACTTTTTAAAAAATGCCCACAACAGTCATAAAAATAATGCTCATAGGAATTTGATACATTTAAATGTGAAGAATAAGATAAAACTTTCCACAGTTCACTGTGGTTAATATTCCTGGGTCCTGCAAAAACCATAAGGTTTTCACCTTATGTGGTCATACTGAGTCCTCTACCAGACACGTCAGTGTTCTATCTCAGACAGGTCATTGAAATTTTTACAAGCATTTGTCTTTCTGTGTTCCCGTTTCTGTGGCACCATCAACCATACAGTCACTAAAGCTGAAAATCCTTCATTCAGCCACACCTCTTCCCTTTCTATGGCCTCTCTCATCAAATCTTTCTCCAGAACCCATTGATTCCATCTACTTAATCTATTTAGAATTTAAAGCCTCTCCACTCCCACTAGAAGACACTGGATTAGATTAATTCAAAAATCTTATAAGCCTCCCCATCACCCATCCCCTCCAATAAGGACCATCTGACAAACTCTCCTGAAAACCTTTCTGTGCAAGTCCCTTGACTGGATCAGAACTATGATCTAAAGTGGGACTCAGCAAATATTTACTATCTAGCCTTTTAGAGAAAATTCCTTAGGCTTTGACAGCAATATGGTCTCTGCTGGATGACTCAACTCTGCCATTGTCTTACAATGCAGCCATAGGCAATTTGTAAATAATTGAGCACACTTGTGCTACAACAAAAGTATTTACAGAAAAGAGCCTGGGCCAGACTACAGCTTATCAAACTCTGGCTTGTAAAATAAAGTCTAAATGAATCAGACTCACATTAATTTTCTATTAAATAACATGTTCTGAAGTCACACTGAATTATTTGATCTCTTTCGTGTCTTTAATCATGTTTCATCAGCTTAGCACATCTTTTTCCAATCAGATTCAAACCACTCACCCCCATCCAAATCTCACTTCCTCTACAAACCTCTACGTGAGCAGCATAAATGGAAAAGACATTTCCATCCTCTTCATCCCCACAACTCTTTTCCTCTCTTTTTCCACAGAAGGTTTCATTTTCTACTCGTCATGGACAGGGAAGACTGGCATGCTGCAGTGCATGGGGGCCGCAAAGAGTTGGACACGACTGAGCGACTGAACTGAACTTCATGCTGGCAGTGACTATTTATACTAAACTGCATTGTCTTCCTTCACATGCCAAATACACCACCTTATTCATCTGTGTATTATTCCCCTAAGGCAGAGAGGAAAACAACAGAAGTGTTTCCTAACCTAGTTTATTTGTTCCTCCCCAACCACACTTTATTCATCATCACTGATATAAATTTAAGCCAAAAGTTAAGGAAACGGCAACCCACTCCAGTATTCTTGCCTGGAGAATCCCATGGACGGAGGAGCTTCGTGGACTACAGTCCACGGGTCGCAAAGAGTCGGACATGACTGAGCGACTTCACTTTCACTTTCACTAAAGTCTAATGAAGCATGCAAGAAGCAATATATCTGATAATTCTCTCTTTAATCATGTCTTCATCTTAAATACATATCTATATTTTCCACAGATAATTGGTGCTAAAAACAATACTATAGAACCACTCCCCCCTCATTTTCATAAAGCAGTTGAAAATGTCTACTCAGTTGAACTTGCGGAATAAATTACAAAATAATCACAAGAGAAATGATTAAATTTATCATAGGAATTTTGAAGTAAGGGGAAGGAATAAACTTGGACAAAGTAGGGACTATTTTTAAAACAATTACTGGGAGGATTTTTTTAATGGTATATAATTTCATTTTCTGAATATAATACTCCTACTGAGGCTGGGATGAGGTAGGAGTCAAATGAGGACACTGCCCAGGTGGAGAGTCATTTTGTCCAGTTTCCTGAGAGTGGCCAAGTCCTGAGGTAACTCCTAGCAGACAGGGCAGCCAAGGAGACATTGTGGCAAGACCTCAAGCTGCTCAAGCTGCTAGCTATCTGTGGGACCACGAGTTGTCATCACTTGGTGCCTCTGCATCAGTTTCTTTACTTGTAAAATAAATGATTAAATTAAAATCTTCCTCTAATTTTAAATGATAGTTAAATTTATCTCTGTAACATTAGAACTTTCAAATCTGATACCTATTTAGTGCACAGTAAGTATGGTAAAGAACCTGCCTACCGAAGCAGGAGACGTGAGACTCGGGTTTGATCCCTGGGTCAGGAAGATCCTCTAGAGGAAGACATGGCAAACTACTCCAGCATTCTTGCCTGGCGAATCCCATGAACAGAGCAGCCCAGCAGGCTACAGTCCATAGGGTCACACAGAATCAGACACGACGAAGTGACAGCACACACACACATGCACACACAACTGAGTATTCATTGAATCAGTGAAGAAAGCAAGCAGCTTTTTTTCAATCAATCCCCAGCATTTATTATTATGCAGCTATAATATTATTCGGAGAAGGCAATGGCACCCCACTCCAGTACTCTTGCCTGGAAAATTCCATGGATGGAGGAACCTGGTAGGCTTCAGTCCATAGGGTCGCTAAGAGTCGGGCACGACTGAGCGACTTCACTTTCACTTTTCACTTTCATGCACTGGAGAAAGAAATGGCAACCCATTCCAGTGTTCTTGCCTGGAGAATCCCAGGGACGGGGAGAGCCTGGTGGGCTGCCGTCTATGGGGTTGTACAGAGTCAGACACGACTGAAGTGATGTAGTATTACTATACAATAACACTACATATTATATACAATATACTATATACAATAATATATACATATTATCTAATATTATATTATTATTATGTAATATTAGTATTATTATGTAGCTATGCCAGAAAACACACACAAAGCTATGGATAGAAAAGCCTATCCAGAGGGCAATATTTCTGTCCCAGTCAACCTCTGCCCCACCACCAATCCAGCCATGGCAGCTAGCACCATATTTTATGTAATAACAGATGCTTAATAATACATATTTACTCAAAATAAAATGATTCAAGGAGTAGGTAATCTGGTTTGGGAAAAATCTGATTTATGTCTACGCACAAAAAGTAGACAAATTAGTACCATTGATCTAGCTATATATAAACAACCAATCCTTTGGTATACAGTCTGGTTCTTTCTTATTCCAACATACCCACTAATACACTCAGTAAACACTAATAATATTTGAACAATTTTTTTAAGTCATTCATTTCCCATGTAATTCCTAATCATATTTCACATCATGGACGAGGCTGAAGGCAATGCAATATGTTTAAGTGACAGCTAAAGATTTTAACCTTTCCTTCAAAAACAAGGGAAAAAATTAAAAACCATGTACAAACTGAAAACTCTGATGTGTTTGGCTTTCTTCATTAACTTAATGAAATATTGTCCATTGCTAGTTTCTTTGTGTCTGAAACCTAAACTCTCCTCATTGCCAAGAATAAGTCTATCAAATAAATCTGCCATAATTAGTTAAAATTATAGCCATCAATCTTAAAAAGCTTTGCTTTCAGAAAAATTTTACTCTGTCTTCTGTATAAACTATGTATATTAGTCAGCTGCTCAGTTGAGTTCAGTTCAGTCACTCAGTCATGTCCAACTTTTGAGATCCCATGAATTGCATCACGCCAGGCCTCCCTGTCCATCACCAACTCCCAGAGTTCACTCAGACTCATGCCCATTGAGTCCGTGATGCCATTCAGCCATCTCATCCTCTGTCGTCCCCTTCTCCTCCTGCCCCCAATCCCCCCAAGCATCAGAGTCTTTTCCAATGAGTCAACTCTTTGCATGAGGTGCCCAAAGTATGAGAGTTTCACCTTTAGCATTAGTCCTTCCAAAGAACACCCAGGACTGATCTCCTTTAGAATGGACTGGTTGGATCTCCTTGCAGTCCAAGGGACTCTCAAGAGTCTTCTCCAACACCACAGTTCAAACGCATCAATTCTTCGGCGCTCAGCTTTCTTCACAGTCCAACTCTCACATCCATACATGACCACTGGAAAAGCCATAGCCTTGACTAGATGGACCTTTGTTGGCAAAGTAATGTCCCTGCTTTTGAATATGCTCTCTAGGTTGGCCATAACTTTCTTTCCAAGGAGTAAGCATCTTTTAATTTCATGGCTGCAATCACCATCTTTAGTGATTTTGGAGCCCAAAAAAATAAAGTCTGACACTGTTTCCCCATCTATTTCCCATGAAGTGATGGGTCCAAATACCATGATCTTTGTTATCTGAATATTGAGTGTAAGCCAACTTTTTCACTCTCCTCTTTCACTTTCATCAAGAGGCTTTTTAGTTCCTCTTCACTTTCTGCCATAAGGGTGGTGTCATCTGCATATCTGAGGTTATTGATATCTCTCCTGGCAATCTTGAGTCCAGCTTGTGTTTTTCCAGTCCAGCGTTTCTCATGATGTACTCTGCATATAAGTTAACTAAGCAGGGTGACAATGTACAGCCTTGACGTACTCCTTTCCCTATTTGGAACCAGTCTGTTGTTCCATGTCCAGTTCTAACTGTTGCTTCCTGACCTGCATATAGGTTTCTCAAGAGGCAGGTCAGGTGGTCTGGTATTCCCATCTCTTTCAGAAGTTTCCACAGTTTATTGTGATCCACACAGTCAAAGGCTTTGGCATAGTCAATCAAGCAGAAATAGATGTTTTTCTGGTACTCTCTTGCTTTTTCAATGATCAAGCGGATGTTGGCAATTTGATCTCTGGTTCCTCTGCCTTTTCTAAAACCAGCTTGAACATCTGGAATTTCACAGTTCACGTATTGCTGAAGCCTGGCTTGGATTATTTTGACCATTACTTTACTGGTGTGTGCATTTCCAACTCTTCGCAACCCCATGGACTGCAGCCCACCTGGCTCCTCTGTCCATGGGATTCTCCAGGCATCAATCCTGGCATGGGTTGCCATTTCCCCCTCCAGTAAACTATGTAAGGCAATATAAAATGTAGGCATATTGGGGATGTTGCTTAAACTGTGAACGTTACAACATGCTAATTTCATAGAATAAAATAAGATAGTGTCTGGTCACCCATAGAATTTTAATAACTGCAAATTATATTTCTTATAACAATGACAAAGTCATAAAAACTATGTTCACAAACAATTAGCAAAATGATCCAATAAAACCATAATCTTTTCCAATTTTCTAAAAGTAAATGATTCTAAAGAGATTATGCCAATGTTTGACCATGAAGATAAATTTTTCTTCTAAATTTGGTCGGTTCAGTTTTTTCTGCAGAACTAGTACAATATGAGATTCCTTGAGGGTGGGATCTTTGTGTCTCTCTTTTTCTATAATGTTAATTTCATTACCTGGGTCAAAGTTTTTGCTCAAGACATGTATTCTGAATGCCAGGTAAAAAATCTGCTCAGTGATGTCACTTTTTCTAATATTTAATTAGAGCTAAAAGAAACAAACATTGGTCAACACAGGAAAGATCAAAAGCAGCAGCAGCATTTTCACAGTTTCTAACCAACTATCAATTTTTAAAATAATTTCTATCTTTGAAATTTAGAAAGTTTGGATGCTTTCCTGCCCTTATAAGTCATTTCATTTCTCCAAATGAAGAAAAAAAATCTTCACAAATAGTTTTAAAGCACCGATAAAACTTCTGCCTCTTGAAAAATGCTTCTCCGTCTTTTAATGCACTTCACTCTTACCTAGTATTTATGGATTCCTTGCTAAACATCCTGATAGTATGCAAATCAGGTATAGCCCTCAGTTTCACTATCTGAAGCATAAAAACAATTACAATTCAATATGATAAGTGAACAGAAGATAGCAATGTATAATCAAAGTGAGAGAATAGAATATATGCTATATATGCTAACAGCAAAGATTTCTGTGACTAAGCTTATCCCTATATTTTCAGTGAGTGTTTACTGAATCCGATAACAGTCATTTAGAAAACTACTATCAGGTTGGTGCAAATGTAACTGTAGTTTTTACATTGTTGAACTTGCTGTTTGATAGTGGAATCAGTTCAGTTCAGTCACTCAATTATGTCTGACTCTGTGTGACTCCATGAATTGCAACACGCCAGGCCTCCCTGTCCATCACCAACTCTCGGAGTTCACTCAAACTCGTGTCCATCGAGTCGGTGATGCAATCTAGCCATCTCATCCTCTGTCGTCCCCTTCTCCTCCTGCCCCCAATCCCTCCCAGCATCAGAGTCTTTTCCAACGAGTCAACTCTTCGCATGAGGTGGCCAAAGTATTAGAGTTTCAGCTTTAGCATGAGTCCTTCCAAAGAACACCCAAGACTGATCTCCTTTAGGATGGACTGGTTGGATCTCCTTGAAGTCCAAGGGACTCTCAAGAGTCTTCTTCAACACCACAGTTCAAAAGCATCAATTCTTCAGTGCTCAGCCTTCTTCACAGTCCAACTCTCACATCCATACATGACCACTGGAAAAACCATAGCTTGACTAGATGGACATTTGTTGGCAATGTCTCTGCTTTTGAATATGCTACCTAGGTTGGTCATTCTAAATAAATGTGGTTATGTTATACATCATTTGAATGCACATTTCTAGCTTTAGTTTTTTTGCAAAAGACTTATTACTTGCTGTTTAGTTTATATTTACTTTAGACTAGGGAAATGATGTGAGATGAAAAGCAAATTCAAGTAATTTGTTATTTGACTTTAATATGGGTCATAAAGAATGGAGACAACTCACAACATAAACAATGCATTTGGCCCAGGAACCACTAATGAATGTACAGTGCAGTGGTGGTTCAAGAAGTTTTGCAAAGGAGATGAGAGCTTCGAAGACAAGGAGCTCAATGTCAGGCCATTGGAAGATGACAATGACCAATTGAGAGAATCATTGAAGCTGATCCTCTTAAACTACACAGGAAGTTGCTGAAGAACTCAACATAGACCATTCTATAGTCATTCAGCATTTGAAGCAAACTGGAAAGGTGAAAAGCTCAATAAGCAATTAAGTGGGTGCCTCATAAGCAGACTAAAAATAAATTTTTAAAAAATCAGTGTTTTGAAGTGTTGCTTCCTCTTATTCTACACAACATCAACAAACCATTTCTTGATCAGATTGTGATGTGGGCTGAAATTTGTATTTTGTGGTGGAACTGAATGTAAATGTCATTAATCAGATGTGCTTTTTTACAAAAAGAATCCCAATATATGAAATATTTGAAAGGCATATTTGGTGGTGGTTACTGGACTCACCAAAATGATTATTTCCTCTCTGAAAATATCTACCCCATGATTTTGGTATATAGCAACTCCTTGGGTCACTGACGTATTTGCTTGAAGATAGTTAACTTTATGACTTTGAGGTGAGATAAAGGAATTGACTTTACAATTTATAAGCTCTTGCTAAATAATGGTAGAAGTAAGGTAGACTGAATTTTTAAAAAACTAGAATGATAGTCGCATGTTACAATATTTGTCCCCAAAATCTCTATGAGCCCACTTCAAAAAGCTCATCATACTTTGTCCAGCCTGTTAAAGTCATCAAATCCATTATATATACTGATAGTTGTTCAAATCAAGGGGAGATTGTCAATTTCACAAAGCATCTTAATTGCAATAAAACACACACACACACACACTGCAGGGTGAAGTAACTTAAAAAAAAAAAGTTTGTGGTACTTTCTCATATGAAGAGCTTCAGTGTTCATTTTGTTTAAAGAATAACCCAAACCCTTGTCAAATATTTATTTACATCTAAATTAAATATGGTAAATCTTAACAGTATACTTATGAACACTGTCTCTAATTTTAAATGTTCATCCAAAAGTCAGTTTAGAATACATATTCCCATGGAAGGGATGTTATAAGATTGCTTTCAAATTAATTCACAAAAGCCTGTCACAATGAACACTAGGGACCATTTTGAGATATGAGAAATGTTCCAGAATCAAGCAGTGACAATAATTCTACAACTCTGTAAATTTAACTAAAATTATTGAAAATTTCCCTTAAAGTGAGCATATTTCAAAGTATATAAATCATATCTCAACAAAGCTAGTTTCTTAAAGACTATTTAAACTATTAACTACATAAATCTTGGTATTTTTTATATATTAGTGACCTATACTTCCATAAAATTAATTAGTACAGTTAAATTGTCCTTAAAAACTCACATTAACAAGTAGTAATTGGTTTGATTTACTAAAATGAGTATATTCTGAACTATAGCCTTAATTGGAGGTAAGGTTAATTAGGAGATTAACAATTCTATTGCAAAATGGTTTTCCTATTTCAAATAATTTAGAGTTAAATTCATTTCTCCCTGATCTTGGATTACCCACAATTTCAACTGTACTTATCACTTGCCCACAATATTTTTTAAAGGATATTGTCTTTAAGGAAAAAATAAATAAAAGAAAAGAGCTCTAAAGTGGTACCAATTGTCCATCCTTCTTATCTTGGTTACTGTCTCATCATCCCTAGGTTTCTCCAGGAAGACAGATATGGTGAGTCATAAAAGAGAAAATGTACTGCTGCTTCTTAGACTAGAGTTTGGGGAGATGGGCATGCGTGATTTCAGTTAGCTGGCTCTTTTCACAGAGGCAGTTGTCAGGAAATTTTATTCTCAGTTCACTGATATATCCCAAACACAGTGTCTGGCACACACTGGACCTTCCATTAAAAGTCTATTGTTATCTTTTGGTCATACTGGGTCTTAAAGTATAAACTACATAAGTAAACGCAACCTCAAGCAGTCTTCAGATATCTCATAGTGTCCCTTTTCTTATCAGAAGCCAATTGGCCCCTAACTAAACCAGTTTCTTCCAAGCTTAAATCTTAAATGAGGGGCTCCCTTAAATGGGAGGGATAGTCTGTTAAAGGAACAAAGGGTGAGGAAAAGGAGTTCTTCCTAAAATGCAGAAAGAGGTTTGGGAACCCAAAACCACTACTGGCTCATATGTGGTAACTTTTACAAGCAGAATTTGCCTCCAAGTCAAAATCAAAACGTACATGTGGCAAATTCAAGCTGACCAAAATGGCTGGTAATTTTAAACCAAACATACTCAATGTTTAATACAAACAGTATGAACATCCTACTCCATTTTCCTAAAGGGTTTATATATATTTTTATATATATATATATATATATATAAAATAGATTATATATATAATAGATTTTGTAGAAAACTTCTTGGTACACAAGCTAACCATCAATCTCATGTTGCAAGAATAAGTAACTGTAAGCAGAACATTATTTTTTCCTGGGAGACAGTATGGAAATTCTAAAGATGCAAATATATGAACCTTTCAAAATTTGTAAGTGTTGATGGCATCAGAACTCCAGTATGTCTATTTTCAATTCAAAATTTCTGCCTTTATTTAAAATTTATATAAAAAGCACTGTTCTTACTTTCATCTGTAATAATTTGTGGTTTTGGACTTTCAAACTAAGGGAGAGATATAAAAACTTCCCTAACTTAAAGAGGAAAATGCAAGGAGGTTTAAAATGATAATCAATGACCAAAAAATAAAAAAGAATGTAGGGAAAATGTAGAAAAAAAGGTGTCTACCAATACTGCTTCATGACAACCTGACATTATTAAAAACCTGAGAAGATAAGGAAACACAGCAGACACTCCACATTTAGTACAAGAAAAGATATTTACATATTAGAAAGATTTTTCTTTCTTATTAAACATGTTTTTTTTTTTTAATTTTTCACTTATACCTTACATATTTCCTCCTAGACAATCAGAATCCACTGAGTTACTCTCTCAATATAAGGGTTCAATATGATCTTTATTCTATCTCAAATCAGGGTTAAGACATGAATTTCACAAAAATTTTAGCCTATGCCCTGTCTTCCCATTGGTATTTATGATAACTCATCAAATTTGATTATATTAATTAAATATATCAGACCATGGTTTATAATTATGAATAATATCTACTTTTTAAAACAATGATTCATTGTGAATAAAATATTTCAATATATATTCTGCAAGTGTGAATTTCAACTCTTTTAAAATACTTTAATACAGACTTAGAAAGCCACATGTTCAGGACTTCACTGGCAGTCCAATGGTTAAGAATCCACCATCCAACACAGGGGACATGGATTAGATCATTTATCAGAGGACTAAGATCCCACATGCCCTGGGGAAAGTAAGCCCATGTGCTGCAAATAAAGAGAAGCCCATGCATTGCAATGAAGAATCTGCGTGCTGCAACTAAGACCTAGCACAGCCAAAAACATTTTTTTTAATTTTAAATTAAAAAAAAAAAAAAGTGTCTTCCAAAAGGATAGCACCAATTGACCGAAAAAAAAAAAAAAAGCCACAGGTTGTTTCTCTTACCATTCAGTAAACAAGACAACCAGATCCTCTTGATTGGCATAATGTTCCATGACTTCTTTCATCAATCTCACTTTTTGGCCCCCTCCGATTGTATTAATTCCATCACCACCTCTCCACTCTTCTCCTTGACCAAGGACCTATAAATCAAAACAACATTTTATCCCCGGGCAAAACTCAGGTTATGAAGTGTCATAAACACTGGAAGTTACCAACAGCTGTACAATATAACATAGCACCACTCTTTAAATGTTACACTCATGATGCTAGACAGAAAAAAACTTGATGCCTAGATCAGGTCATAATTCTTTAATGTTATCCACTCCATAAAATGCCATTCTCAATTTTAACATTTCAAAAGTAGATACTAATACAAGGAAGTAGGGGATTGGTGAGGGAAGCCACAGAATGTATTTCTCACATCTTATTTCTCTTTATTCTGACTGAAATGAAAAGGAAAGAAAATGAAGAAACTTTCCAGATCACTTTTCAATCTGGCAGGAAATCTGTCTGATGAACAACGGGGGAGCCCTGGAAGCTCAGTGAATCCTGGATGGGGCCCTTGATCTGTTTCCCTGCTGAAACCAAATCGGTCATCCCAGGAAACACAGAGGGCATCAGGTCAAATGCCATCTTCCTTACCTTAAGAATCTTAAAGCTTATGTTTCCCTCAAAAGTTTAATTATTTATCAGTGCAAGAAATCACCTAAGCACAATTACTCAGAGCTAAGCCTGCAGTCATCCTGAGTTCTGTTTGCCCAGCCTCAGCAGTTGCCTCTTGAATTTTGTGCCTGCTGATGCATCAGGCTGTGAAGAAGCAGGAAACAAGTCTATGAGCCCCTCTGCCACAGACACACCTTGGACCTTAGTTTCATCAAAACAAAGTCTGAAGCTCCTGAAACAAGGATCTGCTAACACAGTGGTCCCCAACCATTTTGGCACCTAAGACCAGTTTCATCAAAAATAATTTTCCCATGGACCGGGGTTGGGGATGGTTTTTATATTGTGATATATAATATGATATATAATCTGTATTTATAGCCACTCCCCTCGCTAGCATCACTGTCATAGCTCCACCTCAAATCATCAGGTTTTAGATTCTCATAAGAGCATACAAACGAGATATCTCACATGCTCACAGTTCACAGTTCATGCTCTCCTACAAGAATCTAATGCTGTTGCTGCTGACAGAAGATGGTGCTTAGGTAGTAAAGTGAGCGATGAGTGGCTGATAATATAGAGAAGCTTCACTGGCTAACCCACATTCACCTCCTGCTATGCAGCCAAGTTCCTAACAGGCCATAGACTAGTACCAGTCTGTGGCCTGGGGGTTGGGGGCCGCTGTACTAAAAGATTTGTGAATTCAGAGGGAATGAAATTAATAATACAAAAGAAAAGTATAAAATTAGTTTAGAAAATAAACATTATTAATTCTAAATTTACTTACCATTGAACCAAATACAAGCCTGGCTGGTAGAGCTTGTGGGACTCCCAGCCTCAGATCCCTAGTTAGCACTTCTTCACTACTTATTTATATTGAAGGGAGAAAGAAACACTGGTGCGGGAGTTTGGATTCATATTGGGGCTAGTCTGTTAGAACATTAGTTCTTGACCTAAAAAGTGGCTTCCTCTGGCCCTAACATTTGTTATACTTCTGTTCCACAACCCCTTTGGAGTTCTCCAATACTACAGTACTACTGAGCCTAAATATCTGAGCACCTACTCTGTGTAGTGCTGTGTTGAGTAAGCTCTAGTCTTATTTTCTTTCCACTCCATCAGTGTAGGATGGACTTTAGTATGCACCAGAATCACATAGAGAATTTCTTAAAACAGATTGCTTGGCCCAACTCCCGGTCTATGATTCAGAAGGTGGGGAGAAGCCTAAGAAACCTCATTCCTATTTCCCAGCTGATGCTGATGTTGGTGGTCTAGGGTCCATACTTCAGAATCATAAAATGGAAAGACAGCAGGAGGATCAAAACCTCCAGAGTCACACAGAGGGTGCTGGGGTCCAAGATTTGACCCCTAAAAGTCACATGCCCTGGGGCAAGTTTCCTCACTCATAAGCAAAGTAATTTCTACCTTACATGGTTTATAGAGTGAATCAACAGCATGCCATGTATAAAGGTCCTAACAGTGTCTCACACATAAGAAATATTCCACACTCTCCCCATTCTAAACCCTTACAATGTCCTTCATTGGATTCCAGAATTATTTTACCATAATTTTTCTCCATTTCCATGTAGGTCCTCTGTATCCTAACAACTTCTCTCATGTATTTCTCCTTTATCCTATATTAAACACCTAGATCTCCTTTAGCAAATCTAGCTTCTTTTAACAGTTGTTCTACATTAACATATGTACCTATTCTTCTAGCAGTTATGTAGCAAATATTATCTTTTTTGTGCATTATATACTAGAACAGCTCACTTTTTCCCTAAGCAAAAAGCAATCTCTCTCTCTCCTTGCTTTTTTTAAGTTTTATTGTTTTGTTATGTAAATGTATTAAATTCATTTGTTTGTTTTCCTACCTTGAGATATCTCTCTTCTCCTCTATATATGGAAAAGACCGAGCTGATAGAGCCTCATTTCTATTAAAAAATAAATAACTTCATAGCTCAGTTTACTAGTCCTACAAAATTTCCTGTTTCTTCTGACCATTTATCAATAAGATGTTCTCCTAGAGATAAGTTATAAAGCCCTTTTATAATGTTACTAAATTCCTCTAAAACAAACAAAAAACAAGAAAAGCACCTCCCAATAATGGAACAGAAAAAGTATCTGCTTCACAGTAATGTTTCCAATTTTCCTAAATGAAGAAATATACCAAGGTAGATAAACGCTCTACAAAAAAAAAAAAAAAAACTTCAAAGTGAAAAAAATTACTATCAAATCTTAATTATATTATACCCATACAAGACTCCTCAAAACAAATATATATATGTGTGTGTGTGTGTGTGTGTGTGTGTGTGTATCCTTCTAAATATCCTTCTGTTGTTTTATAGAACATGTTTATACAAGGCATTAGCGAATACTAGGAAATTATCATCTGAGTGGCAGAGTATTAACAAGGCCGAAACCTATCTTTAAAACAATCAAGTAAGTGTAAACTAACAGCAATTATGTAATCAAATTTCATCTCCCTCCTGTGGATTACAGATCATGTTGCTATTGTTATTGTTTTCACTATGAAAAATGTACTTCAGGTACACAGTCTAAAATCTCCATTAATTAAAAGATATACCATACCTTCACAGTATAATTGAAGTATTTGGCTGATTGCATAATCGATGGAATCCATCACTTTCTTTTGTTGCTACAGTTATGACTAATAATTTATCTGCAAAGACAGAGGGAATAACATAAGACAGTTTACCAAGAGGCTAACTACTCACACTTTACAGAGATCACTATAGTGATTAGAGACCTCATTAAACCCATGGGAATGTTTTGTCAGTCTACATGAGGCTAAACAAAAAGCTGTTGAAAAACTAGGCAATTAAAATTGGTTATATTACTACCAAATGACAGACTGTCAAATAATGAATTATTTTAATGGTAAGGAAGTACATTAATATTTAAGATAAAGCATATCCTCAACGGAGGATTTCAGCAGTAAGAGAAACATTTCCATAAAATTGCACAAGGTTTATCTATAAAGACCAACTCTCCTACATATTATCTAATCAACCAGCTTCATTGTAACCTATAAATCATTGCTGATGAATACAAACATCAGTTAGGTTCAGAAGGACATTACATTCCTCAAAGCACACATACAAAACAAAAAGATCCAATCATGAGATTAATCCTTTTTCAAATAAATTATAAAAAAATTGGGAAAAAATACTTAGAAACAGAATCTTAATATTTTTCCTATCAAAGAATGTTTGTAAATGTGAAGGCTATAAAATCCACATTTATATCACCTTCAGTGTTTTGGTTTTTCATTAAAGAATAAAAGGAGCTGAAATCAGCACTGCCCTAGTAAATACACAGCTTTGAGTCATAATTTTATAATGGATTATTATTTTAATCTAACAAAACACCTCTTCTTAATAGAAGAAAACAGAGAAATGCTGGACTGGAAGAAACACAAGCTGGAATCAAGATTGCCAGGAGAAATATCAATAACCTCCGATATTCAGATGGCACCACCCTTATGGCAGAAAGTGAAAAGGAGCTAAAAAGCTTCTTGATGAAAGTGAAAGAAAAGAGCGAAAAAGTTGGCTTAAAGCTCAACATTCAGAAAACAAAGATCATGGCATTCGGTCCCATCACTTCATGTGAAATAGATGGGGAAACAAAGAAACAGTGTCAGACTTTATTTTTTTGGGCTCCAAAATCACTGCAGATGGTGACTGCAGCCATGAAATTAAAATGCTGGACTGGAAGAAACACAAGCTGGAATCAAGATTGCTGGGAGAAATATCAATAATCTCAGATATGCAGATGACACCACCCTTATGGCAGAAAGTGAGGAGGAGCTAAAAAGCCTCTTGTTGAAAGTGAAAGAGGAGAGTGGAAAAGTTGGCTTGAAGCTCAACATTCAGAAAACGAAGATCATGGCATCTGGCCCCATCACTTCATGGGAAATAGATGGGGAAACAGTAGAAACAGTGTCAGACTTTGTTTTTTTGGGCTCCAAAATCACTGCAGATGGTGACTGCAGCCATGAAATTAAAAGGCGCTTACTCCTTGGAAGAAAAGTTATGACCAACCTAGATAGATATTCAAAAGCAGAGACATTACTTTGCCGACTAAGGTCCGTCTAGTCAAGGCTATGGTTTTTCCTGTGGTCATGTATGGATGTGAGAGTTGGACTGTGAAGAAGGCTGAGCGCCGAAGAATTGATGCTTTTGAACTGTGGTGTTGGAGAAGACTCTTGAGACTGCAAGGAGATCCAACCAGTCCATTCTAAAGGAGACCAGCCCTGGGATTTCTTTGGAAGGAATGATGCTAAAGCTGAAACTCCAGTACTTTGGCCACCTCAAGTGAAGAGTTGACTCATTGGAAAAGATGGCTGGATGACATCACGGACTCGATGGACGTGAGTCTGAGTGAACTCCAGGAGATGGTGATGGACAGGGAGGCCTGGCGTGCTAAGATTCATGGCGGCACAAAGAGTCGGACACGACTGAGTGACTGAACTGAACTGAACTGAACTGATTTAAGGAGTCATCTCAAATTACCTATAGAAGCTGTTAAGGAAGAATGCTTATCAGGAAAAGACATGTTGGACAAATGCAAAAAAGAAACAAACGCATCAGAAAATGCCAAAGGTACTAGAGCATTTTCTTTTTTAAACCTTAGGGTATCAGAGGACCAGTGGACTAAGAAAGCAAAATTAACTAATAAAGTAAAATGTCTTTTTGACTTTCTAAGCACTGAGTTCGGAGAAGGCAATGGCACCCCACTCCAGCACTCTTGCCTGGAAAATCCCATGGACAGAGAAGCCTGGTAGGTTGCAGACCATGGGGTCACTACGAGTCTGAAATGACTGAGTGACTTTACTTTCACTTTTCACTTTCATGCATTGGAGAAGAAAATGGCAACCCACTCCAGTGTTCTTGCCTGGAGAATCCCAGGGACGGGGCAGCCTGCTGGGCTGCCGTCTATGGGGCCGCAGAGTCGGACACGACTGAAGCGACTTAGCAGCACATAACTTCCACCATTATGAGAAACAGATATTCAAGCAAAAATAAAAGTCATTTTCAATAAATCTGTCAGCACTTTTCCAATAAATTAAAATATTTTCCAATAAATTATTATTTTTTAAAACACAAAATTTCATTTGTAAAGTTTCAAACAGGGCTTAATCAATTAAGAAAATGACATATTATCATTCACAATAAATTCTGAATAAAAGAATACTAGATTATATTTCATAAAAGTAAAGGAAATACTTTTTTAAGTCCTTTCACTGTCATAAAATGACTATATTTAAAGACAGCTTTCTTTATTAGCTTTTTCTACATAAATCAGAGTATTAGCTATAAGTTTACAGATTTTGCCTAGATGGATTTTTGTACTTATAATTTTCAGCACAAAATTAACAGCAAGGATTTCACCATCCTTAATAGGAAAGTAATGTTGGCCAGACCCTCAGACAGACAGAAATATTACCTAATCTAATGACTCAGAAGGCAAAACTAAAAATACGTAGCCTGACTATGTCTGGCAATCCTATGCCAAATAAGGACTCCTGTTGTTTCAGGAGTACTGCTAATTACAAAAAAGTAAAACCAAGTAATAAGTAATTTCATCAAAGAAAGGTCTCTTCAGTAACAATACATACAAATGTTTGTTTCTTCTTACCTGCTATTAGTATCATAACTGTGAGAAAAATAAATCTTACTCAACTAGGGGAAGTAAAAGAAGAAAGGGCTGACATGTACCACTCACAAGTTCTTGCCAGCCAGTAGTTCAACAGTTCAACCTGACCACCATCTATGACATATTCTTGTTAAAAACTGTAACCTACATTTAACACATAATTCAGATTCCAGTAAAATTCATACCACAAGTTTACCAGAAGTATTAGGACAGAAGATCAACTGATCTCCAGAATCAATGTCAAAAGAGAAAAAGAGGAAAGGGAAACTAGCATACTATATTCCACCAGAATTAAGAGACAATGCAACCAAACATGCATCACTGCCTTTATTAGGGTCCTGATGTGAAAAGTCGACTGCCAATAAGGTATCTGTGAGAAAATTAGGCAATTTGAACATTAACTTATATGTGTTAACATTAAGAAACTATTGCTCATTTTAGCATGCTAATAATGGTGCTGATATTTTTTAAAGGGTCCTTATAATTTAGAGACAAATACTCAAGTATTTACCCAATGAAAGAATATAGTGTTTGTGATCTGCTTTAAAATTTTTAGGGGTAGAGAGGAGGCAATGGAGGAGGAAGATAAAAAATTAAACAAGACTGCCCACATATGATGATGGTTAAAACTGAATTCCATTTACATATGTTTGGAAATTCCTACAATTAAAAAGCACAATCCATAATATTCCAATCTGAAAAATATTCAATATAAAACTTATTTTAACAGTCTGGAAAGGAAAAATGGAATAGACAGAAGAAATTTTCTAAACAAAGAATATTATAATTTAAACTATAATTAGTAACTTACCCAGTCCACACACAACAACCGAAAGGATCAAGTGAGATGTTGAGAAAATGCGCTTGAAAAATGGGCACCCATCAACCACTAACAAAACCAGTCGAAGAATGTGATAAAGAAAAGATAAGCCCAACTCTGGCCAAATATAACCTCTAGAGCCATGGTCTGACTCTGTCAGAAAGTAGATTAATGCAGTTACCATGAGCAAGAAACATGTAATGCATCAATAGAGTGGTCGATGAGAACCATTTATCGAATGAAAATCACATCAGAGCCGGAAAAAAACAAAAAAAAAAATCCTTCTATAATCATATATACAAAGTCCACCAAAATACCTAGCACTATAGTAAGGTTTAATAAATATTTTAGTGGCTTAATATTTAGCTCTCTAGAAAAATTTAGATGAATAACACAACCTCTCCAAAAATCAAGACAATTTATTTAGAAAGGCAAAAACAAACAAACAAACAAAAACCACACTATGTTCTCTCTTAATGAATTTACAACTCTGGGAGAAAAATGCATTGTTAGTCATGTTTTTTCTTTAGATGTTGATTTAATAACAGAATTTATCAATTTTTAGTGCTGATCTAAATTTTCTTTCCAAAAACAAATCATAGCTTTAAAATAGGAAGTTTTTGGCTGATATGTCCTGTCCCAAATGATTCTTCGGTAAGCCCATAAATCCAGCTGAAATTCATTGTCTTAATGACAGGCAGCACATTCAGCAACTCAGCACCAGCCCAGCTACCTTTGATCTTACCCAGAGGGATAAATTTCCCATCTTCCCAAGAAACTTTCTCTACACTCAGTCTTAATTTTAAATTTTCAAAAAAAAAAATCTACCTCTGAGTACATTGCCCTTACTCTGCTACAACTCATTTTATGAAAGAAATATCTTTCATCTATAAAACTCAGTGGTGCTCAACTTTCTATTCAAGGAACACGTTTTCTAGGAATGGATACATAAGAGCCAGCAAACTTTCACTGTAAAAGTTCAAATAGTAAATATTTTAGGCTTTGTAGTCTATATTCAATCTGTCATGATTCTCTTTTTTTTCTTCTTTAAAACATTTTTAAAATTAAAAAAAATTTTTTTCTAGGTTTTCTGGCTGGCTGCATAAAAACAGTTATGGGCCAGATTTGGCCTAAACATTATAGTTTGCCACTGTGGTTGGCCATATGGATCTGACAGAAAACTATATGGGTTCCAGTCTCAGACCTACCACTTATTACTTGTTTGAAATTGGTCAATTACTTAAACTCTATGTCTCATGTTTCTCACTTATAATATATATGTAATAATAGCACCTGATAGGGTTGCTGTGATGGTTAATGAGTTAATATATATAAAGTGGATGATACTACATATGTGTTAGACAGTATCTTACTTTTTCTCCTCAAAAGATAAATGTGTAAGGGAGGTTGCAGTTGAAATGCAAACCTCAGCAAGTTATATAACTCAATCTCCATCTCTGCTGCTGCTGCTAAGTCGCTTCAGTTGTGTCCGACTCTGTGCGACCCCACAGATGGCAGCCCACCAGGCTGCCCGGTCCCTGGGATTCTCCAGGCAAGAACACTGGAGTGGGTTGCCATTTCCTTCTCCAAAGCATGAAAGTGAAAAGTGAAAGTGAAGTCGCTTAGTTGTGTCTGACTCTTAGCGACCCCATGGACTGCGGCCACCAGGCTCCTCCATCCATGGGATTTTCCAGGCAAGAGTGCTGGAATGGGGTGCCATTGCCTTCTCCGAATCTCCATCTCTACCAGTTTTTTATTCAAAAACTGAATATCTCTTTTTTTTTATTATTAATTAAATTTTATTGGAGTACAGTTGCTTACAATGTTGTTACTTTCTAAAGTACAGCAAAGGGAATCAGATATATGCATAGATATATCCTCTCTTTTTTAAGTCACCACAGAGCACTGAGTAGAGTTCCCTGAACAGTAGAGTAGATTCTCATTTGTTGCTGTTCAGTGGCTCAGGCCTGTCAGGTTCTTTGAGCCCCATGGACTGTAGCACGCCAGACTTCCATATTCTTCATCATCTCCTGGAGCTTGCTTAAACTTGTCCGTCATCATTCAGTCAGTGATGCCATCCAACCATCTCGTCTCCTGTTGTCCCCTTCTCCTCCTGCCTTCAATCTTTTCCTGCATCAGGGTCTTTTCTAATGAGTCAACTCTTCATAACAAATGGTAAAGTATTGGAGCTTCAGCTTTAGCAGCAGTCCTTCAAATGAATATTCAGGGTTCATTTCTTTTAGGATTAACTGGTTTGAGCTCCTTGCTGTCCAAGGAATTCTCAAAAGTCTTCTCCAATACCACAGTTCAAAAGCTTCAATTCTTCAGCACCCAGCCTTCTTTATGGTCCAACTCTCACATCCATATATGACTAGTGGAAAAACCATTGCTTTGACTTTATGGACATAGGCCAGCAAAGTAATGTTTCTGCTTTTTAATATGATATCTAGGTTGGTCATAACTTTTCTTCCAAGCAGCGAGTGTCTTTTACTTTCAAGGCTGCAGTTACCGTCTGCAGTGATTTTGGAGCCCAAGAAAATAGTCTGTCACTACTTCCATTGTTTCCCCATATATTTGCCATGAAGTGAATGGACCGGATACTATGATCTTAGCTTTTGGAATGTTGAGTTTTAAGTCAGCTTTTTCACTCTACTTTTGCACCTTCATCAAGAAGCTCTTTAGTCCTCTTTGCTGCTGCCATAAGGGTGGTGTCATCTGTATATCTGAGGTTATTGATATTTCTCCCTGCAATCTTGATTCCAGGTTGTGCTTTATCCAGCCTACCATTGTGCATGATGTACTTATTCTGCATATAAGTTAAACAAACAGCTTGACAATATACAGCCTTGACATACTTCTTTTCCAATTTTGAACCAGTCCATTGTTCCATGTCTGGTTCTAACTATTGCTTCTTGACCTCAGGTAAGGTGGTCTGGTATTCTCATCTCTAAGAATTTTCCAGTTTGTTGTGATCCACATATTCAAAGGCTTTAGCGTAGTCAGTGAAGCAGAAGTAGATGTTTTCTGGAATTCTTTTGTATTTTCTATGATTCAACAGATGTTGGCAATTAGGACTCTGGTTCCTCTGCCTTTTCTAAATCCAGATTGTACATCTGGAAGTTCTCAGTTCACGTACTGTTGAAGCCTAGCTTGAAGGATTTTGAGCATTACCTTGCTAGCACATGAAACGAGTGCAATTGTGCAGCAGTTTGAACATTCTTTGGCATTGCCCTTTATTGAGACTGGAATGAAACTGAACTTTTCCAGTCCTGTGGCCACTGCTGAGTTTTTCAAATTTGTTGGCATATTGAGTGTAGCACTTTCACAGCATCATCTTTTAGGATTTGAAATAGCTCAGCTGGAATTCCTTCACCTCCACTAGATTATCATCAGTTACCTATTTTTATACATAATCATGTATATATGTCAATCCCAATCTCTCAATTAATCTCACCATTCTTTTTCCCTCTTCTTGTCCATAGGTTTGTTTTCCATGTCTGTGTCTCTACTTCTGTTTAGCAAATAAGTTCATCTATACCATTTCTCTAGATTCCACATATACAATATTTGTTTACCTCCTTATGACTTAGTTCACTATGTATGACAGTCTCTAGATCCATCCACATCCCTACAAATGTCTTTCAACTTTCAAGATTTCATCATACTGGTATAGCACTGTCCCTTTATCCATGGTTTCTGTCACCCTGGGTCAATCATTGTTTGAAAATATTAAATGGAAAATTCTCAAAATAAATAATTCATAAGTTGTTAAACTGTACACATTCTGAGTAGAATTGACTAAAAAATCAGTTACAACCTGAAAGCAGAGAATTTGGTGGAAATGTTAAGGACTCCAGGCCTGGGAGACTGTAGCCCTGAGAGTATGCTCCAAGGAGGTAGGGTGGGGAATCAGGCTATATACAAGTTTTCAGCAAAGACCATCAAAGATTATTGTTAAATAAGGGAAACCAGATATCAAGCTATGGTGTCTAGCATTTCTCTGTGTATAGAAAGAGGCAAACCTCTGGGCTCGCTGAATTCATTCCCTCCCTATGCACCTCAGCAATCTAGGGCCAAATCTTGTTTCTTGATTGTTTACGTCCTTGATTCCTTGTTCACCTTAAGGGGTGGCAGATATGATAGATGGCAGCTTCTTGCATCACCTCCCTCCAGCTTCTCATCAATCACCATGGGGGGTGACAGCATCTGCAGGATCCCAGGCATTGTGTTCCCTTTTGGGAGCTCTCATTCACATTTGGAGGGCTGGAATCGCTGATAGCTGTGACATTTCTTGCTCATCAATATGGCAGAAAATATATCACTTCACAGTACCATGGTAAAATCTCTTGCCATCCTGCTCTCCCCTACCCGTGACCTGAATCATCCCCCTGTCCAGTGTATCTCATCAGTTAGTCACTTAGTAATTGTCTCAGCTATCAGATCCACTGTCACAGCATCATAGTGCTTGTCTTCAAGTCACTCTTATTTGACTTGTACTTTGGAGCCATAAGGGTGACTTGGCCATAAGTCATCCTTATGGCCTCAAAGCACAAGACTAGTAATGCTGGCAATTCAAATACACCAAAGACAGCCATAAAGAGCTTCCTCTAAATGAAAATGTGAAAGTTCTGACTTCATAAGGAAAAAAAAAAAAAGCTGAGGTTTCTAAGATCTACACTAAGAACAAATCCTCTATCTGTGAAATTGTGAAGAAAGAAAAAGAAAGGATGCTAGATTAACTTTCTCACTTCAAACTGTAAAAGACACAGCCACAGTGCATGGTAAGTCCTTATTAATATAGAAAAGGCATTAAGTTTATAAATAAGATATTTTGAAAGATCACATTCACATAACATTTATTATATTATATTGAACTATTCTATTACTAATTATTGTTAATCTCTTACTGTGCCTAACCTATAAATTAAACTTCATAGATATGTATAGGAAAAAAAAGTACATATAGGGTTTGGGACTGTCCAGTTTCAGACATCCACTAGGGTTCTTGGAATGTATCCCTTACCGATAAGGGCTGGGGGTGGATAGCAACTGTAATTGGGAAAAAAATCTATGTTAAAACAGTTCAAGTGGAAGCTGTTTATTAAAGTAATATAGAAACTGTACACACACCTTCTCAAGTCTTTTCATTTCTCTCCATCTCCAAGCAAGTTTACTCAAGTTATGACTAGTCCATTTCCACAACACCCTCCTAAACCGCACTACACCCACTCCAATCATATCTCTACAAGGTGGACTTCTTTTCAAAACCCTTAAATATCTAACTACGTCACCCCATTGCTAAACATCCTTAAATTATTTTCCATTGCTCTTAGAATGGTGACCAAGCTCCATTACCTCAAAGTTCTTGACTACCTCTATCTTCTCTGATCTTATTCTCCATTTTGCTCTCTCTCCTCCAACTGCAGGCCCTTTTTTCTGTTCTCTAACAATGCCCTGCTCCCTCCCACCCTGAAGATAATTGGTGGATGCAAAGCCTTTACCTAATGTCTCCTCTGATCTCTTGAAGTAGCCACTGCCTATTCAACTCATTGAGATTCTTATATATATGCCATTTTCTCAGGGGAATGTTCTCTGACCTACTCAAGCAGGTCAATGCCCATTATACATTCCCACTGCATTCTCCACCTCTCTTTTAGAGCACTTTATGACAAACTATAATTTTATATTAATTTGTACAGTTATTATTTGAGATTAGAGTCTCTTTCCCCAACTAGACCGTAAATTCCAAAAGGCAGGATGTTTTTTGCTCAGCCTGATACCTTCAGGGCCTATCATAGTGTTTAGCATGCAGTCAATTCTTAATAAATATTTTGTTGAGTGAGCAGATTCAGGAACAATGGATGTTATGTTTTATCTGTCCATTCGTGCATGTTAAGTCCCTTCAGTTATGTCTGACTGTTTTCAACCCTATGGAGTGTAGCCTGCCAGGCTCCTCTGTCCATGGAACTCTCCAGGCAAGAATACTGGAGTGGTTTGCCATTTCCTTCTCCAAGAGAATCTTCCCGACCCAGGGATTGAACCTGGGTCTACCACATTGCAGGCAGATTGTTTGGATGTACAAAATTATTTTCTGTACATCCAAAAAATCCCTGTGTAGTTTGCATTTTTATATCCAATTCACAGATGAAAAAACTAAGGTTAAATAGTTTAACTTAGCCAAAGTCACCCAAGTTACCAGCATAGCAGAGAGTGGAATTCCAGTTATTTCTCACAGTCCGTTTCTTTCCAGTGTTTCCTGTGCCTCACTTGGTGGTGAGAGGTCAAGAGATTGGAAGCAAAATTTGTTTTATTACATGTACAGAAGAGATAACACAGCAAGCTTAAGACTTCAATCTTACTTTGCAGTGTTCATCCCCAACTGGCATCTGGAAAGCTGACTTTGGAGACGATTTCCATCATTCCCAAATAAGAACAGCTCATTGTATCTGAATTGTACAAACAAGGTATCTGTGCTGAACACCAGCTTTCCTTCTAAGAGTTGGGATATCTGGTACAGAAGTTGCCTCTGTGACCAGCCCTGAATAAAAACCTAAGTTTCTAACAAGTCTCTAACAAGTCTCTAAGTTAGTCTCTAACAACCGGTTCCAATAAATAACTTTTCACATGTGTGGTCACTAGTTGCTGGTGACTCCCCTGAGAAAAGACTCTTGGAAGCTGTGTCTGGTTTCCCTGGACTTTGCCTATGTGCCTTTTCCCTTTGCTCACTTTGCTTGGTATTCTTTCAATGTAAACAGTCATAGCTATCAAAATATGATATGCTGAATCATCTGAATCCTCCTACTGAATTGGGGAGCCTGGGAATTGTCTTGGGGAGAGCTTACCCACTATGCTTCTAGCTACAGGCAGCAAGTCTTCATCTGAAAGAGGCACTATGGGCCTAACTGATTATATATCTGATACCTGACTATTAGATTCTGGGTTCAGAGGCCAGGCTAGAGAGATACAGAAAAGACTCCAAATAGACTCCATAAAGGAAATATTTAATAGATAAGACAATCACACCCTGCTTCTCTACTGGTTGAGAATCACTTCATTTTTTTTTTAATTGAAGGATAATTGCTTTACAGAATTTTGCTGTTTTCTGTCAAACATCAACATAGGTATACATATGAGAATCATTCCATTTTAACATAAACTGTGATCCCAGAGTTTAGTCTAGCAAAATCCACTTTTTTTTTTTTAATAGGGAAGGAAACCAAGACCTGAAGAGAAAATCAGACTTGTCCAAGAACCTGCAACTGGTGGTAATCAGCCTAGGACTGAAATTGATGACTCTTAATTACTAAAAAAAAAAGTGGCTTTCCTAGGTTTCATTACACAATTTTGTTACTTTTTTTAAGCACTGAGTCACTTAAACCCTGTGACAAACTGAAGTCATGGAGTCTAGGTGGCAATAAAACACATTTTGTGGAATTGTTGAAAGAAATTCAAGAGACCAAAATTCCTCAAGAGCAATTCATGCCACAATTTCAATGAGGAAAAAAACCTAAAAAGGATATGTCAAAGAGACATCAGAGGATTCCTTAGTATTTCTGTAGCAAAAAGGGGGGAGGGGAAAGGCTTAAAGAAAAAAATAACTTCCAAGCATTAATGCTACATAGGGAACATCTTCACACTTTAGTATTTAGATGGATGCCTAAGTTCCACAGCCCACTCTGGACAATGTTCTCAGTCACTAAGTCATGCCCAACTCTTTTCAACCCCATGGTCTGCAGACTGCCAGGCTCCTCCTTCCATGGAATATACCAGGCAAGAATACTGGAGCAGGTTGCATTTCCTACTCCAGGGGATCTCCCCGACCCAGGGACTGAACCCGCATCTCATGCATCTCATGCACTGGCAGGCAGATTCTTTACCACTGAGTCACATATGAAGCCCTGCTCTGGAAAACACAGACATAAAGCAAATGAGATGAGCTGGGGGGTAGTGGGGGAAGGGTAGCATGTAGGGTAACCAACATGCTTTTTAGTCCTGTTCAGGACTAAAAAGCTTCCCAGAACACAGGGCTTTCAGTTTTAACACTTGAAAAGTCCAGGACGAGTTGGTCACCCTAGCAGTATGGGTAGCGGGACTACAGAGGTTGAGTATTGCTAGTTATGTGTAACAGACTGGATGACAAATGGTCCAGGAGAACATTAAGTTAAAGCATAAACTCCTCTGGAACCAGAAGATCAACACCATATATCGAGTGAAACAGGATCAGATTGACTTCCAGAGGCCCTAGGCACCAGAAGGTCAAAGTGCACTAAGACAACTTCCACTCCTCAGAAGTACCTCTCTTCTCAGTTCATCCGTCCATTCAGTCGCTCAGTCGTGTCCAACTCTTTGCCATCCCATGAATCGCAGCACGCCAGGCCTCCCTGTCCATCACCAACTCCCGGAGTTCACTCAGACTCACGTCCATTGAGTCCGTGATGCCATCCAGCCATCTCATCCTCGGTCGTCCCCTTCTCCTCCTGCCCCTAATCCCTCCCAGCATCAGGGTCTTTTCCAATGAGTCAACTCTTCGCATGAGGTGGCCAAACTACTGGAGCTTCAGTTTTAGCATCATTCCTTCCAAAGAAATCCCAGAGTTGATCTCCTTCAGAATGGGCTTGTTGGATCTCCTTGCAGTCCAAGGGACTCTCAAGAGTCTTCTCCAACACCACGGTTCAAAAGCATCAATTCTTCGGCACTCAGCCTTCTTCACAGTCCAACTCTCACATCCATACATGACTACTGGAAAAACCATAGCCTTGACTAGACGGACCTTAGTCGGCAAAGTAATGTCTCTGCTTTTGAATATGCTATCTAGGTTGGTCATAACTTTTCTTCCAAGGAGTAAGCGTCTTCTAATTTCATGGCTGCAGTCACCATCTGCAGTGACTTTGGAGCCCAAAAAAATAAAGTCTGACACTGTTTCTACTGCTTCCCCATCTATTTCCCATGAAGTGATGGGGCCAGATGCCATGATCTTCATTTTCTGAATGTTGAGCTTTAAGCCAACTTTTTCACTCTCCTCTTTCACTTTCAGCAAGAGGCATTTTAGCTCCTCTTCACTTTCTGCCATAAGGGTGGTGTCATCTGCATATCTGAGGTTATTGATATTTCTCCCAGCAATCTTGATTCCAGCTTGTGTTTCTTCCAGCCCACCATTCCTCATGATGTACTCTGCACAGAAGTTAAATCAGCAGGGTGACAATGTACAGCCTTGACGTACTCCTTTTCCTATTTGGAACCAGTCTGTTGTTCCATGTCCAGTTCTAACAGTTGCTTCCTGACCTGCAAACAGATTTCTCAAGAGGCAGGTTAGGTGGTCTGGTATTCCCATCTCTTTCAGAATTGTCCACAGTTTCTTGTGATCCACACAGTCAAAGGCTTTGGCATAGTCAATAAAGCAGAAACAGATGTTTTTCTGGAACTCTCTTGCTTTTTCCATGATCCAGCGGGTGTTGGCAATTTGATCTCTGGTTCGTCTGCCTTTTCTAAAACCAGCTTGAACATCAGGGAGTTCACGGTTCACGTATTGCTGAAGTCTGGCTTGGAGAATTTTGAGCATTACTTTACTAGCATGTGAGATGAGTGCAATTGTGCGGTAATTTGAGCATTCTTTGGCATTGCCTTTCTTTGGAATTGGAATGAAAACTGACCTTTTCCAGTCCTGTGGCCACTGCTGAGTTTTCAGATTTGCTGGCATATTCAGTTCATAGCCAGTGCCTTTTCTCATGTCCTCACATGAGAAGGGGCCTAGGGACCCTTTGGGGTCTCTCTCTCTCTTTTTAAATATTTATTTATTTGGCTTCACCCAGGTCTTAGTTATGGCATGTAAACTCTTAGTTGTAGCATGCGGGATCTAGTTTTCTGACCAAAGATTGAACCTGAGCCTTCTGCATTGGGAACATGGCATCTCAGCCACTGGACCACAGGGGAGTCCCTAGGGAGTCTCTTTTATAAGAAAACTAATCCCATTCACGGCTCTACCCTCATGACCCAAGTCTTTCCCGAAGTCCTCACCTGCTAATACTATTGTCCTTGGATAGTGGAGGTGAGAATTTCAACATATGAATTTGATGGGGTCACAAATGTTCAGGCCATTGTAGTTACATACCTGTTGACTAGTAAACATGCCTATTTGATGAAATGCTTTCATCTATGAGAATTGTGTTATATAAGGCAAATAAGAATAAACATTGATCTCTGGATATCAGCTTAAGTAGACCTAATGAATATCTTTCTCACAAATAGGATTAAATATCTCATACTATTAGTGCCTTCATAATTTTAACATGCTGAAAGGGGCTGGGGTATCTTCAGAAGCTATTTTATAAAAACCCTAATCAATGTCATTGTAATTCTACCCTCATGACTTAAGCATCTTCCAAAGGTCCCACCTTTGTGGATTAGGATTTCAACATACAAATTTTGGGTGGACACAAACATTCAGGTCATATTAAATATGAAGTACAATTAAAAGTACCCAGAATGTTTGTAGCAGCCTGGATGGGAGGAGAGTTTGTGGGAGAATGGTTACATGTATATGTATGGCTGAGTTCCTTCGCTGTTTCACCTGAAACTATCACAACACTGTTAATAGGCTATACTTCAATAGAAATTTAAAAGTTTGTTTTAAAAAAAGCACCCAGAATGAATGGATTGTCTTGAAAAAGCAAATATTTATAGAACTAATACAGAATCATATTCCAGAATTTATGACTTGGAGAACACAACTGATCTCTTCAAAAGTTAGGAAATGCATACATTGAATGTAATTTTAATGTCAAAGGAAAAAGGATCAGCCCTCTTCACAGAAGAGCAGCTCCAATCTGTTGAATTCCAATGGTTTAAATATTACAGCAACCTCCAAAATAGAAAGACACTGGTAATGAGAACCTCCTTTGAGTGTGATGGTGTAACTCATCTGCTGGCCAAATGCTTCAGCAGAGACATGAACTGCCTGCCAGAAATCTGGTCTCAAGGTTGTGTAGTTTGTTCAAATAGATTATTGCATTTGATACAATCTGGTCTATTGCTCTTTATTCCATGTTTTGCGTAGGCACTAAAAATATATCCTAGACTCATAATCAAAGGGTATCGATAATAAAGTTAATTATCAGAATGAAACAGAAGGGACTGAGACAATACATTCCTGCTAATTCACCTACAATTGAAAAAAAACAAAAACAAAACAGTTGTCCAAGGTCAGAGGCTACCCTGAGATACATTTGTGGTCCATCTGAAACAAAGTTGTAAGGGTGACGTGCCTAAACCAAGATGAACCCTACTTCCCTATAATGGAAAACAAAAAAAATCTTTTTAAAGAGTCTTGCCTAACCTAAAGGAATGAGAATCAATCAATCTAGGATGCAAAATTAAAAGCAGATCTGATAAAGTGTGGCAGGGCTGAAAACGAAACAAAAGACCCAATTTTCATTCATCATCCTCAAGTACACTGAAATATTTGCTTCTCTCATTCCACGTTGCCATGAACACATCATAATTACATAATTTTAAAGAAGGGCATTTCCCATTGTACCCACATAGCATAAAATGAACACAATTAATCTGTAAAGCAGCTCCTCCTCACCTGCCTTGAGAGTTTTATGGCATCTTCTATATTTTTGCAGTTCAGAATACTACCCCACAACTTGCTAGTTCCTCACACTGGCTAACAAGTTGAAGCTGCCATATAAGAGATTTCTAGGAGGACATCCCTGGCGCACAGTGTATAAGAATCCACCAGCCAAAGCAGGGGACACAGGCTCAATTCCTGGTCCAGGAATATTCCATATGCCACGGAGCAACTAAGCCCTGTGCCACAATTACTGAGCCCACCCACTGCAACTCTGAAGCCTGCAGGCCTAGAGCCCAGGCTCCACAAGAAAAGCCACCACAGTGAGGTGCTCCCACACTGCAAGAGTAGCTCCCACTCACTGCAACTAGAGAAAGGCTGCACAAAGCAATGAAGACCAGTGCAACCAAAAATAAATAAATAATAAAATCATAGTTTAAAAAATAAGCTAACTTTAAAAGACAGATTACTAGGAAACTGAATTAGCCCATTAGGCAGAAGAAGCAGTTCTAAGAAGGAAGCTCATAGTGATAAATGCCAACCTCAAGAATCAAGCAAAGTCTCAAATAACAACCTAACTTTACAACTCAAAGAACGAGAAGTAGAGAACAAATGAAGCTCCAAGTTAATAGATTTCTGAATGGTACATTTCCATTTTTGTCTCAAGGTATATTTTCTCTCTCTTTTGGTTTCTTCTTAGACTCATTGCTTGTTCAATAACATGTTGTTTAATCTCTACATACTTGTGAATTTTCCATTCTTTTCATGTAATTAATTTCTGCCTTAATACCACTGTGGCTAGAAAAGATGTTTGATATGATTTGAATACTCTTCAATATATTATTGAATCAGTGATGCCATTCAGCCATCTCATTATCTACACCCTCTTCTTCATCTGCAATGATGCAATAAACATGAACTTGGGCAAACTCTGGGAGGTGGGAGGGAAGGACAGCCTGGTGTGCTGCAGTCCATGGGTTCACAAACAGTCAGGCACAACTGGGCAACTGAACAACAACAAATGAATTAACATTTGTCTTGTGATCTAACACATGACCTGCCTTGGAAAATGTCCCATATGCACTTCATAGGAACGTGCATTCTGTTGCTTTTAGATGGAATTTTCTGTTAATATCTGATCTAACATGTAATTTAAGGTTGATGTTTCCTTATTGATTTTTCAGTCTAGATGATCTAACGATTGATTAAACAGGATATTAAAGTCTCCTACTCTTATTGTATTACTGTTTATTTCTCTCTTTATGTCCATTAATATTTGCTTCACATATTTAGGTGCTCCTATATTGAGTGCACAAATAATTACAAATGATGTATCTTCTTGTTGACACCCCCATTTATCATTATATAGAATCTTTTCTGTCTCTTATTACAGTCTTTGTGTTAAAGTCTACATTGTCTATATAAGTACAGCTACTCCAGTTTTTCTTTTGGTTTCCATTTACATGGGATATATTTTTCTATCCCTTTACTTTTGGTTTGTGTGTTTCCTTTTATCTACATGAGTCTCTTGCAGGTAACATGTAGATAATTCTTAGTCTTTTTTGGTTAAACTATTCAGCCACTTTACGTATTTAGATTGGAGAATTTAATCCACTTACACTCAAATAATTATTGATAGACATGTGCTTACTGCCATTTTGTTTTCTTGCTATTTTTGCAATTAATTTTTTTCATCATTTTAAAAATTTTTACATATCTTTGAGATATTTTCAAATGGAATCCAGCAGCAGAATATTTCATCATATGAATGAACCAAAATTTGGTCAGAAAGAGTCGGACAAGACTGAGCAACTGAACTGAACTGAACTGATTGATACTAATGGCAGATATTAAATTATTTCCAATCTAATACTGTACTAAAAAAGCTGCAATTGATGATGATGTACATAAGTAATTTCATACATGTAAGATTGTATCTGTAGAGTGAATTTAAAAAAGAATTTCTGGGTCAAAAATTTCCTCCCATTTCAGTTCAGTTCAGTCACTCAGTCATGTAGGACTCTTTGCGACCCCATGAACTGCAGCACGCCAGGCCTCCCTGTCCATCACCGACTCCCAGAGTCCACCCAAACTCATGTCCATTGAGTCGATGTTGCTATCCAACCATCTCATCCTCTGTCATCCCCTTCTCCTCCTGCCCTCACTCTTTCTCAGCATCAGAGTCTTTTCAAATGAGTCAACTCTTCACATCAGGTGGCCAAAGTATTAGAGTTTCAGCTTCAACATCAGTCTTTCCGATGAACACCCAGGACTCCTCCTATTTATTATTTATCATTTGACCTTTGTTTTGACTCTGATTTCTGCCAGGCAAAATCTCTCCTCGTACAATATTGTTTTTATCAGCCATTAACTCTTATATTTCTAGGTTTGTATTATATTTTAGAAAGTCTTTCCACATATTATAATTACAAAATAATTTTCATATTTTCTTCCATTTTTTATAGTATCACTTTTTCATATTTCTTTCTTTCATCATATGGTTGAAATTAAACCTGACCACATGATGAATCTGTTGAGGTTTTCTCTAGCATTATTCCAAACAAGGAATTCTGTGGGTTCCATTCTGAATTATTAAAACCTACGTCAAATCAATATGTTAATGTTTTAAAGAGAAATATTTTTATGTCAACTATGATTGCAAGGTGATTTGTGATTTTTAAAGACAGTAAAAAAAAAAAAGAAGAATGTCTCAAAGTATACAAATACTGGAAACACCAAAAGTAACAAGAACATAATTCTGTCCCCTAATTTGTCTTTTCTAAGTAAAATTGGCTTTAAAACAGTTGGCTATAAAGCCCCACATAAAAGGTTCTCTACGTGTTCTCATTTGCCACACTGACAAAAACTCACCTAAGATGGAATTATCTCTGACCCAGTCAGCTCCCTGTTGTCTATGTGTCTGATATTCCCTCCTTCTTATTTTTTCTTTCAGTTTTGAAGAGCAACTTCCTTGAATTCTAAACTAGGTCATATGTTAAAAGACATACATGGATGATTCTCACTGACATGTAATTGTTGAACAAGTCTGTGGATGATTAACCTCAGGACCTTGAGATGGCCAAACTCCCAGAACAGCCTCAAGTCAAATCCAAACCCCTGCACCACATTCAGATCTAGGTTAATTCCATGGGGTAGAGGTGGCGTTTTATGGATAAGCATGCACCTCAATCTGGGATTTAAAATGTTTGAAGGACAACAGAAGAAATCTACCTAATTGACCTTTACCATTTTACATCATTCAAAACAATGTATTAAAAAAAAAACCTTGACCATGTTAACCATTCTGAGTTTCGTGCCCATTATAACGTGTATGTAGGTCCATTTTAACAGGAAGCCAAAGGTCTTTCTGAACATGTGTTTATATTCTCCTGGTGACTGAAGTACAGTTTAATTCCAGTTGGAAATTAAGGAAAAAAATTTTAAAAGATTGTTATCATATAGTGACACACATATGAGATTAAAATAAGTCCTCATAAAAAGTAAGTTGGGATTCCCAGGTAGCAATAGTGGTAAGAAACCACCTGTCAATGCAGGAGATGTAAGAGGCTTGGGTTCAATCTCTGGGTCAGGATCATACCCTGGAGGAGGGCATGGCAACCCACTCCAATATTCTTGCCTGGAGAATCCCCATGGACAGAGGAGCCTGGTGGGCTTCAGTCTACGGGGTTGCAAAGAGTTAGACGTGACTAAAGCAACCTAATACACAGAATACACAAAGAGCAATTACTTTTAAGTGTTTTATTTCAATCTATTATCATTCAGGCAATAAAGAGACAGAAAGTGTATAATGTATATCACCTGTCTTCAAGCAAAATATTAATTTTCTATGTTGACACAATCTGTTGATTTTCATGGTTTCCATGATAATCAGGCCCCCTCGGCAGGCCTCTAAACATTGCCCCTGAGGCCATTTAACCTTGCTCCAAGAGTTCACACCAACCTAGTCTCAGTCCTCAGGTTCCTGCATTCTAAGCTCTTCTGCAGAGACATGTTCCTTTCCTTAGTAACTGAGTTTTCTGTTCACTATTCCCAACAGTGGTCAGATACCTATCATAACATATTATTTCAAAAGATGACTTGAGTCTGGTTTTGTATCTTCTTCCTCAATTTTAGCTCCTGTCAAAATATTCCAGGCTCAGAGCTGATACCCCAAGTGTTTACTATCCAGGAAAGGCCATGTGCTGCCTTGGTCTTAGCATGGCTTACCAGTCTCAAGTTTTGCCCAAAGCTAATGCTACAACTTCCAAGTTCTCTGCTAACCTTCTACTGTTCAAAATTAACTCCACAAGAAGAAAATTTGAATCATGGACTTAAGCATTCCCTAACAGATTTCCATTCCCCTAGCTGTCCTTTATCCTGTAGCCATATTTCCCAGTTTCTATGTTTCAGAGAAAAGGTTTTGTTTACTCATTCTTAGAACATTCTACCTTCGGCCTTCCTATACCTACTTTAGTTTCCTTCTATCCGGAATTGCTAAACTCTTAAGATTTAACTGGATTCTTAATCCAGACACTCCCAGTCCAGTCCATTATGCTAACGTTCTTGTCTAGTGTTTCTCAAGCATCAGTTTGTATCAGAAATACACAAAGTCTTATTAAAATATAAACTTCTGGATCATATCCCCAGAAGTTTTGGTTTGTCATATCTTAGGAGAGATTTAGAAAGAAATTCTGTGCAACAAGCATCAGCACCAGGAGATGCTGACAATGCTGAACATGGATCACATTATAAAAACTATATTCTAGGTATGCCAGTAAACATACATATCTATGTATCTCTAATTCTAGATAACAGCCCAATGATATAAAACAATGAAGAAAGAAGTCAAGAGTAGCTGTGGGTAGTGCTACCGAAGAAAAAAATTTCAGGCGGGCTTCAAAGATGGGATGAGACAAGATAGTCAGAAATGAGGAGGAAATAATAGTGTTTTCAGTATCCAGAATGACAGGAAGTGGTTAAACTGCAAATCACAACTTAGCAGTGAGAGAGACCAACTGTCAGCCAAGATGTGGCAGAACACAGAGGCCATGGCCAGGGGCACTGACCTGTAAGAGACAGGAATGTCCCCGAAGGGTCTGAACAGAGAATTAACATTGTTAAAGTGCCATAATTTCATCACTCCTTCAATAAATATTGTATGCCTGCTATATGCCAGACACTCTTCTGAGTTTGAAGATTCCAGAGTGGATACAAGAGACAAAAAGTAAATTTTTGCCATCGTGGAGTTTATATTCTAATGTAGAGGAGCAAAAACCAAAACAAAAAATAATTTCTTCTAACTTACAGAGCTAAAGACAAACAGGCTTAAATTGCTGGCATTTGGAATAGCATAGTCAAGTGTCATCGAGAAAGTGGTGTGCAGTGGAAGGAGTAGTTAGCCCTGCAGATATCTGGGTGAATGCTTTCCAATAAACTGAAGAACAGATACGAAGAATCTGAATAAGCCAGTTTCAGGTCTCATATGCCCTTGGAGGGAAGGGGGCGGGGGTACACTACAGAACACAGAGGAGAATAAGCAAGGGAGAAAATGAGATGCGTATAGAAATCAGAGTGGCTAGGTTGTACAGGGCCCAGAAGGGCATTTCAAAGATTCTGACTTCTACTCCAAATGCAATGGGAAGCTACTAGAGGGTTTTGAGTAAAAGGATGACATTGCTAAAAGTTGCTAAAATATCAATACTGCTACTATTACGGCTACGACTGCTGCTACTGTTGCTACTAAAAATAGTGTCTATCATATTCAGTTCAGTTCTGTTCAGTTCAGTTACTCAGTCATGTCTGACTCTTTGCAAACCCACAGACTGCAGCATGCCAGGCCTCTCTGTCCATCACAGGGAGTTTATTCAAACTCATATCCATTGAGTCAGTGATGCCATCCAACCATCTCATCCTCTGTCATCCCCTTCTCCTCCCGCCTTCAATCTTTCCCAACATCGGGGTCTTTTCAAATGAGTGAGCTCTTCAGATCAGATGGCCACAGTATTGGAGTTTCAGCTTCAACATCAGTCCTTCCAATGAACACCCAGGACTGATCTCCTTTAGGATGGACTGATTGTATCTCCTTGCACTCCAAAGGACTCTCAAGAGTCTTTTCCAATACCGCCATTCAAAAGCATCAATTCTTTGGCACTCAGCTTTCTTTATAGTCCAACTCTTACATCCATACATGACCACTGGAAAAACCATAGCCTTGACTAGACGGACCTTTGTTGGCAAAGTAATGTCTCTGCTTTTGAATATGCTATCTAGGTTGGTCATAACTTTTCTTCCAAGGAGTAAGTGTCTTTTAATTTTATGGCTACAGTCACCATCTGCAGTGATTTTAGAGCCCAAAAAAATAAAGACTGCCACTGTTTCCACTGTTTCCCCATCTATTTGCCTTGAAGTGATGGGATCAGATGCCATGATCTTCGTTTTCTGAATGTTGAGCTTTAAGCCAACTTTTTCACTCTCTTCTTTCACTTTCATCAAGAGGCTCTTTAGTTCCTCTTCACTTTCTGCCATAAGGGNAATACTTTTATCATATATGAATATTTTCAACCTCACATGGTGAGCTAGGAAGATAATATTGTCTAGAGTTCACATCTGAGAGTTTGCACATTAAGTCCAAAATCAACATTCAGTGTATGGTCTAGGAAGAAAAAATTCACCTGCTGACTTTAAAGCCAGGTTCTTTCAACTAGACCTTTATCTTTCTTTCAAAACGTACTTGAAATACAACAAATGACTTTAATATGAAAATACAATAAATGCAATTAAATTTTTCCTTGAAACAATACATTAATATTAAATCAGTGTACTATTTATTAGAAATACACTTTACTTGAGAGTCATTTATGTTATTTTATCAGGTAACTAGCTGGATCTATCATGCTTCCTTTAGATTTTTACTTTTTCAATAATTTTTGATATCCAGGTTTTGCATAATAAATAATGGATATCAATTTGGTGCATTTATTGATGGTACATTTTATGTTTTGTAATAGACAAAGACAAAAGTAAACATTTTTACTTTCCCAATATTAATAGTTCCTGGACAAAATTAAAATGGCAATTTTTAAAATATAATTAGTAACAAAAATAATTTATTGTTGAACACCAGTCAAAAAATAGACATTTGTCTTGTGCACGCTGAAGACTTGCACCTTATTACAGTTCTTAGTAATGGCTATCACTGCCTCCATACCTACCAAGCTCATTTCTAATGGCTATGTTTGCCTCCAATCAGAGCAATTCTACACACATACCACACACACACACACACACACACACACCCACCCTTTTTTTTTCCGAGTCTTATTTCACATTTTTCCCTAACTGGAGTGCCTTTCTTTCTTCTTCCTGTCAATTTCTATATATTATTTCCTTCATTACCTCTTCCTCCAAGGTATTTGTCCTAATCTACAAATATTAATCATAATCTGTGGCCCTTTGTGTACTTTCAGTGTCTATAATAAAGTCTGTTATAGAATAGCAAACATAGAGGGAAGTCTTAGAGAAAATTTAGTCCAATGGCTTTAAAATTTTTTATTAGCTACTGTATTAGAGTTTTCCAGAAACATAGAACTAACAATAAGATGTGTGTGTGTGTAGGTATCTATATATAGATATAGATAAAGATATATAGATATAGTGATTTATTATAAAGAATTGGCTCTCTTGATTATGGAAGATAAAGATATATAGATATAGTGACTTATTATAAAGAATTGGCTCTCTTGATTATGGAGAATAACAGACTAATGAGTCCAAATCTGCAGTGTCAACCAGCAGGCAGGCGACAGACTCACAAGAACCAATGGAGCAGGTGAAATCTGAAGGCAATTTACTGGCAAGTTTGGTAAAGTGTCTGCCTGCAATGCGGGAGATCTGGGTTCGATTCCTGGGTTGGGAAGATCCCCTGGAGCAGGGAATGGCTACCCACTCCAGTATTACTGCCTGGAGAATTCCATGAACAGAGACTTATTATAAAGAATTGGCTCTCTTGATTATGGAGAATAACAGACTAATGAGTCCAAATCTGCAGTGTCAACCAGCAGGCAGGCGACAGACTCACAAGAACCAATGGAGCAGGTGAAATCTGAAGGCAATTTACTGGCAAGTTTGGTAAAGTGTCTGCCTGCAATGCGGGAGATCTGGGTTCGATTCCTGGGTTGGGAAGATCCCCTGGAGCAGGGAATGGCTACCCACTCCAGTATTACTGCCTGGAGAATTCCATGAACAGAGGAGCCTGGCAGGCTACAGCCCATGGGGTTGTAAAGAGTCAGACAGGACAGAGAGACTTGTACTTCACTTTCCTTCCCTCTTGCTGGAGATTGGTCATTTTGTTTCATTTCAGACCTTCAACTGATTAGATAAGGACTATCTACATTATGGAGGGCAACCTACTTACTCACAGGTCACTGATTATAATGTTAATTTCAACCCAAACACTCTTCAATTTTGCACATAAAATTAACCACCACAGCCATAAAAGCTTCTTCAAATCAAATCTTTAATCAATATAATTGCTGTTGTCACTGTCATTATAGCAATTGCTATTTAAGAGCTTCTTGGCACTATTATAATTACTTTCATTTTTTAATCCTCACGATGACACTGCACACATATTGTTGTTATTATTATTCCTTTTTTTTTACAGATGAAGAGACTGGAGTATAGACAGGTTATATAACTTGACCACTGGTATTTTTTTAACTTCTATTCGACATGTCATATCTCTATGAGAGACAATAGAGCATAGAGAAACCTGAATTCAGATTGTCTTGATTCAACTTTTGGCCATGTTACTTGTTAGCTGTGTAACCTTAGTCAGGTTATATAACCTCTCTATACTTCAGTTTCTTCATCTGTAAAATAATAAAAATAATAACAACAGTATTTGTGCACAGTGTCTTTGTGAGGATTGAAAAACAAAAGCAATAATAAGAGTGCAAAGAACTCAGTAAGCTGATTGGATCTAACCTCCTTCTTGAACAGACACTGTTCAATTCTTACTACACAGGTGAATTCTTATCTGTATTTCTCTGACCAAACTTTACTCTGGGCAAGGAGCTAAGAAGTTATTTTCTCTATACTCAAAGCTAGGCTTGGGGAAAACATTATCAGGAGAAAAGGCATAAGTTACAATCATGTCTAGATAATTGATCTTAAAAAAATGATGCGTTGTTTCTCTATGGAATAAGAATTAGAAATTGCTGGTTATCCCATACTGCAATACTTCACAAATATTTTCTTTAATTTCCTATGCATTTTATGTAGCCTTCTAAATAATTAGGCAGGGAGAAGGAAGATAACACCTTTGTTTTTTCTGGGATTCTCTTATAAAACTGATCCAGAATGCTGTGAAAAGTGCTGCACTCAATATGCCAGCAAATTTGGGAAACTCAGCAGTGGCCACAGGACTGGAAAAGGTCACTTTTCATTCCAATCCCAAAGAAAGGCAATGCCAAAGAATGCTCAAACTACCACACAATTGCACTCATCTCACACGCTAGTAAAGTAATGCTCAAAATTCTCCAAACCAGGCTTCAGCAATAAGTGAACCGTGAACTTCCTGATGTTCAAGCTGGTTTTAGAAAAGGCAGAGGAACCAGAGATCAAATTGCCAACATCTGCTGGATCATGGAAAAAGCAAGAGAGTTCCAGAAAAACATCTATTTCTGCTTTATTGACTATGCCAAAGCCTTTGACTGTGTGGATCACAAGAAACTGTTGAAAATTCTGAAAGAGATGGGAATACCAGACCACCTGACTTGCCTCTTAAGAAATCTGTATGCAGGTCAGGAAGTAACACTTAGAACTGGACATAGAACAACAGACTGGTTCCAAATAGGAAAAGGAGTACGTCAAGGCTGTATATTGTCACCCTGCTTATTTAACTTATATGCAGAGTACATCATGAGAAACGCTGGACTGGAAGAAACACAAGCTGGAATCAAGATTGCTGGGAGAAATATCAATAACCTCAGATATGCAGATGACACCACCCTTATGGCAGAAAGTGAAGAGGAGCTAAAAAGCCTCTTGTTGAAAGTGAAAGAGGAGAGTGAAAAAGTTGGCTTAAAGCTCAACATTCAGAAAACGAAGATCATGGCATCTGGCCCCATCACTTCATGGGAAATAGATGGGGAAACAGTAGAAACAGTGTCAGACTTTGTTTTTTTGGGCTCCAAAATCACTGCAGATGGTGACTGCAGCCATGAAATTAAAAGGCGCTTACTCCTTGGAAGAAAAGTTATGACCAACCTAGATAGTATATTCAAAAGCAGAGACATTACTTTGCCGACTAAGGTCCGTCTAGTCAAGGCTATGGTTTTTCCTGTGGTCATGTATGGATGTGAGAGTTGGACTGTGAAGAAGGCTGAGCGCCGAAGAATTGATGCTTTTGAACTGTGGTGTTGGAGAAGACTCTTGAGAGTCCCTTGGACTGCAAGGAGATCCAACCAGTCCATTCTGAAGGAGATCAACCCTGGGATTTCTTTGGAAGGAATGATGCTAAAACTGAAGCTCCAGTACTTTGGCCACCTTATGCGAAGAGTTGACTCATTGGAAAAGACCCTGATGCTGGGAGGGATTGGGGGCAGGAGGAGAAGGGGATGACAGAGGATGAGATGGCTGGATGGCATCACTGACTTGATGGATGTGAGTCTGACTGAACTCCGGGAGTTGGTGATTGACAGGGAGGCCTTGAGTGCTGTGATTCAATGGGTTGCAAAGAGTCGGATACGACTGAGCGACTGAACTGAACTGAACTGAGAATTATGGGTATTTCAGAAATGAAAACTAAATAAATATAAGCATAAGGCAGGACTTTGGCTACAAGGTATCCTCCTTTTCTTTAAATGTCAACTGCTAAGCCATTTTCAGAGGAATTATGAGGAGGGAGAGTATGATACAGTAGCTACAAAATAGTCTATGAAGCTAGACAGATCTGACCTTGAATCTTGCCTTCACTATGTGCTAGACAGTTCACCATTTCTGTGTCTCAGCCACCTCATCTGTTAAAACGTACATGGATAGTACTCACAACTCAGAGCTATAGTGAGAATTAGACATAGGAATTCACATATAGTTTCAACACAGTACGTGGCACAAAGTTTTCAAAAAATTAGGTAATATTATTTATCTAAGGGCTTCCCTGGTGACTCAGCTGGTAAAGAATCCTCCTACAATGCCAGAGATCTGGGTTCAATCCCTAGATTTGGAAGATCCCCTGGAGAAAGGAATGACTGTCCACTCCAGTATTCTGGCCTGGAGAATTCCATGGACTATTCCATGGAGTTACAAAGAGTTGGACACGTCTGAGTGACTTTCACTTTCACTTTCAAGCAATTACACATGAATCTCTGAGATAAGTGTTTCTATCATCACCATTTTACAGAAGAAAAAACTGAGGCAGATAGGCCAAGTGATTTGCCTAAGGTCACACAATGTGTTAATTACAGAACAGGGATTCAAATCCATGGTGCCTGTCTCCAGAAACCATGTATTTGGCAATAAAACTACACTGATTCTCAGGATTCAGAAGAGTTTCTATTTCTATAATCCCTCCCACAGGGAATGAGAATTATCCTCTCTGAAAATGGAAAGATCATGGCATCTGGCCCCATCACTTCATGGGAAATAGATGGGGAAACAGTAGAAACAGTGTCAGACTTGATTTTTGGGGGCTCCAAAATCACTGCAGATGGTGACCGCAGCCATGAAATTAAAAGAGGCTTACTCCTTGGAAGAAAAGTTATGACCAACCTAGATAGTATATTCAAAAGCAGAGACATTACTTTGTCGACTAAGGTCCATCTAGTCAAGGCTATGGTTTTTCCTGTGGTCATGTATGGATGTGAGAGTTGGACTGTGAAGAAGGCTGAGCGCAGAAGAATTGATGCTTTTGAAGTGTGGTGTTAGAGAAGACTCTTGAGAGTCCCTTGGACTGCAAGGAGATCCAACCAGTCCATTCTGAAGGAGATCAACCCTGGGATTTCTTTGGAAGGAATGATGCTAAAGCTGAAACTCCAGTACTTTGGCCACCTCATGCGAAGAGTTGACTCATTGGAAAAGACCCTGATGCTGGGAGGGATTGGGGGCAGGAGGAGAAGGGGACGACGGAGGATGAGATGGCTGGATGGCATCACGGACTCGATGGACGTGAGTCTGGGTGAACTCCGGGAGTTGGTGATGGACAGGGGGGCCTGGCGTGCTGCGATTCATGGGGTCGCAAAGAGTCGGACACGACTGCGCGACTGAACTGAAACTGAACTGAAACCTCGAGTAGGACAAGCCAATGTAAAGAGGGCAAGGGAAGATCGGGAAAGGCCAAACAAGAGGCTGTTAACAATAGTGTCCAAAAAAACAAAGTGATGGAGATTGAAGGGGGCAGTGGCTGCAGGGAGAGAGAGGTAGTGAGGGTCTTGAGAAATATTAGAACAAAGCAGGTAATACGTATTTTCACACTGAGATAGGAGAAGTCCCTCTACCAATCTGGGCTCAATCTCTTTGACTGTAAATTAGGAGAGACATCTAAGTGTCTTACAAGCCAGGCAACAGTCCATGATTCTAGTTACCAGCGATGCAGGTACACTGGCCTGGCGACAGCAGAAACTGCTACTGGGAAGGAAAGAAACTCCGGTACAGAAACAGCTCAGAAAGATGAAAACTGGGCAGGGGCAAAACCAAGGTCTGTGAAGCTGAAAAGGCACAGCATATGGTAAAGATGCACTCGTTTACCGCAGCTTATGATGCCATGGCAGGAACCCTGAAAGGAGGGGGTGACTATATAAAAGGATACATTGCTTTATACAACAGGTGCTCTGCCAGGGTGCACTCACATTTGAAAGTCTGACATGCTGTCAAACCATCTCCTTTATAAAATGATTTTTTATACCTTTAACCCAGAGGTATTCCCATTACGTAGACATGAATTCACTAGTGGATTTGAGTTCTTGAACACTTACAGTGAACTGTTCCTCTCATGAGACTAAAACATTTCTGGAGAGACACTGTATTCTTGCAGCAAAACAAATAAGAAGGTCTGAGCATCAAGACAGGATCACATCCCCCTTTTAAGTGTGTGTGCAGCTAAAATTGAACCCAAAGAGGCAACCACATTAGGAGCATGAAAAATGGGCATTTTCACAGAATCTCAGAGTTTCAGCACATCATGGGTAAACACACACTTCTGGCCCAAGGAGAACTTTCCTTTGCAATGCAGAGTTTTTTTCTTAGCTACAAAAGAAAACTGAGTAATTATGATTATATTTTGTTTGAAAAACTTAAGTGATGAAAAGTTCCTTGTAAAACTACTCTGAAGACTAGAGAACAAAAATACACCTTGTATTATTTTTCAATTATGAGCTCTTCTACATTTCCTCCATTATTTCAAAGGAGATAAATGGCAATGACAATAGTCTCTTATACCATCAAATGCTTGATCACCTCACCAAGCAGGACTACCAAGTTTCTGAAGAAAGACCAGGGATCCAATTTCAGTTTCTGTGAACAAGCATCTCTCCATAGAAAGCCTAACTTAGCCAATGAGTGGGAAAGGATGACCCCCTCATCCCAGCCCCTGCTGACCTCTCGTCCCCTCCCCCGACTACAGGCAGAGATAACTTTCAGGGGATTTGCTCCTGAAAGTCCCTTCATGGTCATGGTTGTTGGCCCACAGAAAAGTATGCTGTGCCCTGTCGCTCATTCGTGTCCAACTCTTTGCAGCCCCATGGACTGTAATCTGCCAGGCTCCTCTGTCCATGGGATTCTCCAGGCAAGAATACTGGAGTGGGTTATCATGACCTCCTCCAGGGGATCTTCCTAACCCAGGGATCAAACTCAGGTCCCTGTATTGCAGGCGGATTCTTTATTGTCTGAGCCACAGAAGAGTATACATTAAAATAATACTTATAATCATGGTCCGTTCTGATTTGTTTTTTCTGTCTTTTAAACAGAGGATTTGGACAAGTTTCTGATAGGTTATAGGACTTCTCAGGTGGTGCTAGTGGAATCCATCTGCAATGTGAGAGACCTGGGTTCAATCCTTGGGTTGGGAAGATCCCCTGGAAAAGGGCATGGGAACCCACTCCAGTATTCTTGCCTGGAGAATTCCATGGACAGAGGAGCCTGGCAGACTAGTCCAAGAGGTCGCAAAAAGTCGGACACGACTAAGCGACTAACACACACACACACACACACACTGATGGACAAAGGGAGCTATCCACAGGCGTGCTGTCTGCTGGGCAACCACTCACTGGGGAAACACTAAGATTGTTGGAAGACAGTTTCTTTCTGTTAATCAGCTCACCTTTTTCATAAGTAATCAATTATTCAGAAGAAGAAAAAGCTACTTTTAAAGCGGATTTTTTTAAAGATTTGATTTATTCTTGTTTTTATTAAAAGCTTTATCAAGGTATGCGTGCGCACTTGCTCGGTCATGTCCAGCTCTTTGTGATCCCATGGACTGTAGCTCTCCAGGGTCCTCTATCCATGGAGTTTTCCAGGCAAGACTACTGGCATAGGTTGCCATTTCCTGTTCCATTATTGAGGGCTACCCAGGTGGTGCAGTGGTAAAGAATCCATCTGCTAAGCAGGAGACACAGGTTCAATCCCTGGGTCAGGAAGACCCTGAAGAAGGAAATGGCAACCTACTCCAATATTCTTGCCTGCGAAATCCTTTGGGCAGAGGAGCCTGGAGGGCTACAGTTCATGGGGTCAAAAAGAGTTAGACACAACTGAGTGACTAAACCACAGCAACAACACTCTGTTACTGAGGTATAACCAACACATCATAAAGTGTACATATTTAAAGCTATATATAGAGAGAGTCATTGAGCCATCACAACAATCAACATAATCAACAATTTCCATCACCCCTAAAACTGCATATGTGACCCTTCGTAACCCAAACTTCCTCCCCAAATCCTGCTCTGTACATAAGCAATCACTGGTTTGCTTCTGTTCACAAATAAACTTGGGTTAAGCAGATTTCTTTTTAACATCAGTTTACCTCGTATAAGTTTCTCGCCTCATCTTTCTTTTCTTAAAAGGAAATCTGCACTCACTGACTGACAGGGATAAAATTCCCCCCACTAATTCCATCATAAATCCACTTCACCCATCTGCCTACATCCCCAAATTGGATTCCACAATAAATAAATGCTGCTGCCTCTGCTGTCTTTATCTCAAACCAGAAAATGAATGCAAGCTCAAAAACCTGTTTTCTAAACGCCCAGTGACTGAGACAGGAAGGGGTGGGGGAAGGAGGCGGCCTGTTTGTACACCCCCTGGCACTGCCTCTTCCTCACCAGCGAAGCTTTCCATGGAAATTCTGCCTGCATTAGCCTTGGCTACGTTTGGGACTATTTTTGGAAGCCTGAAAACCTCAAGGGAGCAACTTTTACTTTTATTCATGTACTCGGTCCTTACTTTTATTTATTAAAGAAACAAAAACATGTCTCCTGCTTAACTTCAACCAGCTTTCATGTCAAGTAAAACAAAACGTTGGCTGGTCCAGTCGGCCATCGGCCAGGATGGAGGGGGAGCCCCTCCGAGTGTGTCTGATGCATATGTGACCTGGGTACTAATCACCCCGCAGAGAAGGAGGAGCCACGGACTTCTTCTGAGAGTCTTGTCCCAAAGGAACAACTTTGGGAAAGTGGCTGGGTCCGACTGGGAGAGAAAAGGCATCTGGGCAAAATTCCAGCAAATCTGCTGTTACATTTAAAAGCATTTCAGGTGGAGAAGCAAAGAGATGGAAGGCTCAGCGTTCCCTTCCCAGGGCTGCGACACTGACATCCTCGAACCTGAAAAAATCAGCAGAAAGGACCATGGGATGAGACTCACCCCTCAGGTTTAGCTGCAACACCCTCCCCCCAACCCCACAGAGTCTAAGTGTTCATTATAACAAGTTGTGAAGGGCAGGCAGCCAACCCCTTGGCCTCCACGAGACAAATTGATTCAAGGTTTTCTCCTTGAGCCCACAGCCAGTATGCCTGCAACAATAGCTGCTGGAGAGGTGCTGTTGTTTTATGTCAGTGGAGATCTGAAACTCCCCCACCCAGAACCAACAGCCCTTGAGGCATCCACAAATGGGAACAGGAACAGCAAGAAAGGCGAGCAAAGTGGAAGTTAAGTTCGCCTCCAGCATTCAAAGGGCTTCCTTGGTGGCTTGGTGATAAAGCATCTGCCTGCAATGTGGGAGATGCGTGTTCAATCCCTGGGTCAGGAAGATCCCCTGAGAATAAAATGGCAACCCACTCCAGTATTCTTGCCTGGAGAATTCCATGGCAGAGGAGCCTGGTGGGCCACACAGTTAATGAGATTGCAAAGAGTTAGACACAACTTAGCAACTAAACCACCACCACCAGGCATTCAAAAACTTGCTGTGAGAAACCCCAGGGGATTTGCCTGGTGGGGCATCTCCACACCAGTGCCAAGGCCAGCCCTTTGTCCCCTCAGCTCTCACTTCTTTTCCTCCTATGCCCTCTTCATTGCTCAAATTTGAGCTAGGATTCACATATCCTAACACGTTGGATGATGGCTACAAATATTTACATCATATTGGGCAAATCACTTCAGCTTCCCTGGACCTCAGTTTCATCCTGCTAAATATATATATGGCAGAGACTACCAGATATTCAGGGTTTCCCTGATGGCTCAGGAGTAAACAATCTCCCTGCCAATGAAGGAAATGCAGTTTTGATCCCTAGGTCAGGAAGGTGCCCTGGAGAAGGAAATGGTGACCCACTCCAGTGTTCTTGCCCAGGAAATCCCATGGATAGAGGTGTCTGGCGGGCTACAGTCCACAGAGTTGCAAAAAGAGCCAAATACGACTAAACAACAACAGCCAGATATCCACCATAAATCTGTTTCATTTTCTTCTGGGGCACAAGAAGAGTATATCCACCGCCCGCCCCCTTTTCCTTGTGATTAGGCATGACTGTGTGACTGTCATTCCTAGTCAACAGAATACGAGCAGAAGTGGTGCATGCCAAGAAGTTGATGCATTCCCTTTTTCTCTTCCCATCGATTGCATCTGGCTAGTGATGGAGGCCCAGATAGTCCCATACTGAAGACAGTAAAGCTACAAAATACATCCTAGAATCACTCGCAAAAGAAAGCTGCCCTATATCAGGAGAAAACTCCAATTGAAAAGAAGAATGCACCCCAATGTTCATAACAGCATTATTTACAATAGCCAAGACATGGAAGCAACCTAAATGTCCATTGACAAACGAATGGATAAAGATGTGGTATATATATATACAATGAAATATTACTCAGTCTTAATAAAGAATGAAATAACGCATTTGCAGCAACAAGGATACACCTAGAGCTTATCATACTAAGTGAAGTAAATCAAAGAAAGGCATCCTATGACATCACTTGTATGTGGAATCTTAAAAAATGATACAAATGAACTTACTTACAAAACAGAAACAGACTCAGAGACATAGAAAACAAACTTACGGCTACCAAAGGGTAAAGGTGGGAAGGGATAAATCTGGAGTTTGAGATTAACATATAGACACTACTATATAAAATTGGGCTTTCCTGGTGGCTCAGCTGGTAAAGAACCCACCAGCCAATGCAGGAGATTCCAGAACACGCATTCGAAAGAGATGGCAATCTGCTCCAGTATTCTTGCCTGGAAAATTCCACGGACAGAGGAGCCTGGCAGGCCGCAGTCCACGGGTTGCAAAGAGTTGAACACGACTGAGCACACACGTGCACGTGTGCACACACACACACATAACGGATAAACAAGGACCTACTGTATAGCACATGAGCTATTAATATGATCAATATCTTGTAATAACCTGTAATGGATAGGATTCCAAAAAAGAATATATATGTTTATATAAAACTGAATCACTCTGCTGTACACCCAAAACATTGTAAAGCAGCTGTAATTCAATTAAACAGATGGTATGGGGAGGGAGGTGGGAAGGGGGTTCAGGATTGGGATCATGTGTATACCCGTGGCAGATTCATGTTGATGTATGGCAAAACCAATATAGTATTGTAAAGTAAAATAAAGTCAAAAAACAAAAAAGCTGCCCTTTGACCAAAATGTCTTCCCTGGACTCTTCCATGAGCAAGGAATAAAAGTACTGATCAGGTTAAGCCACTAAGGTTTTGGTGAGCGTACTTGTTTCTATAGTCACACTATCCTAACACAGGTGATAATAACCCCTGCCCTGCCCACCTCGAAGAACAGTGGGAAGAATCAAATGAGCTGTGACTTGTGTGAAAAAAAACTTTCCAGATATATCACATCCCTCAAGTCTAGAGCAGCAATAACACCATCTGTAGGTGGAAAAGCACCCTAAATTTAACAGCGTTCATTCAGTCCAGGCATTCTGCTATTTAAATGCTTTATGAGGATAGTTTCATTTACTATACATAACAACATCATGGAACAGATGCTATTGCTCTCCCATCAGCCAGATAAGGAAACCAGAGCTTAGGAAAATCAGCAACTCATCCCATATTCAACCTGAGCTAAAGCCAGAAAGTCTGATACCAGAACCAATAATCTTAACCATGAACCTAGAAAGAAAGGCAGCTTCAAATGAATGAATAATTGGAACTTTTAATTAAATAAGTGAAACTTTAAAAGCACTTTACTTCAATTTTTTTTTTTTAAAGAAAGCTGTTTTTGGCCTACTATCTGTCATCATGCTGACCCGGTTTTTCCATTTTCTTTTCCATGTGCACACACAACTCTCATCTTCAGCAGCTGGTGTTCTTTCAAACACGATGCTGCAGACCACCACCTATAACCTTGAATGCAGGATTTGGCATTTACCAGTGTCCTTTTTAATCCCAGTCCAGTACACTTCTATTCCCTCTAGAAACTCTTTTGTCCTCTTAAATGCACTTATCATAAGCTAAGAGACAAGGAAATGCTGTTTAATTGATGAAACGGGCACGGGCACCTCCCAGGTATTAACCCATTTAAGAAATCATTAAACAACGTTACCTCATGCTTCCACCATTAGACAGAGTCCCAGAGTACAATTACTGGAGCCTAGTAACAAGACCACCAAAGGTAAGCCAGGCCATTATAAAAGTTTAAGAGTTATTATGTACTATGAGCTTTTACAGTTGGTCAGCTGAGTTATTTAGCATGTATTTTTTCCATCCTTGCAATGCATAGGGAAAATTCACAGTGTCTAACATCTCTCGAAACCACATTTCCACCTGTGTGGGGCAGTGGAATTAATAAACATATAGAACAACCTCACAAATTTGAATCCTACTCATCTGGAATTCATATTTCAGTTACGCACTCGTGGGCCTGCCCAGACAAGAAGGCTGGCAGGGGTGGAGGTCAGTGCACAAAGTTGAGTGAAATAAGGGCTGGCAGGGTCAAGGGAAGGGAAAAATTGGGCTGTGGAGCTCAGAGGCTATAATACATACATGTAATGAGCATCGTATACATAAAGTCACTAATTGTGTGCTGAGATTGAGTTTACCCTTTGGTATTGATGGAGGTTTAAACAGAAATTTAAACACTTAAATGAAATTGCAGGAAGAATGTTTAAATTGCTTGCTGATTAAGGCAAATAAAACATTTTCTTGCACTTTTGAGAAATACATTCACAAAAGCTAGTGATATAGTGACCTATCTATGAGCTTCCCTGGTGGCTCAGATAGGAAAGAATCTGCCTGCAATGCAGGAAACCTGGGTTTGATCCCTGGGTTAGGAAGATTCCCTGGAGAAGGAAATGACAACCCACCCCGGTATTCTTGCCTGGAGAATTAAATGGACAGAGGCTCCTGGCAATCAATCTACAGTCCATGGGGTCGCAAAGAGTCAGACACAACCGAGTGACTTTTCACGTAGATTGCATAATTATCTATTTACTGAAGGATGTAAACAATGTAAGCCTTAGAGTCTTCCTGACATACAAATAATAAAATACCGGTCTATAGTATATACAGTTCAAATCTAAGACTTCTAATGACTCTAATAACTTCCCTATAATCCCTAATCATTTCCCTAGATAAGCAACATGTTGGGTCTGTGAGGTATGGTTCTTCTGCAGATGGAGAAAAGATAGATTCAAGCTCAAACTTGACCATGGACATACCAAGCTACAGCCATGCTTTCTGTGCTTGTTTCTGTTGTTTAAACAATGTGTGTGTGTGTGTGTGTGTGTGTGTGTGTGTTAGTTGCCTAGTCATGTCCCACTCTTTGCAACCCCATGGACTGTAGCCCACCAGGCTCCTCTGTCCATGGAGTTCCCCAGGCAAGAACACTGGAGTGGGTTGCTGTGCCCCCTCCAGGGGATCTTCCCAACCTAGGGATCGAACCCAGGTCTCCTGCATTGCAGGCAGATTCTTTACCATCTGAGCCACCAGGGAGCCCCTGTTTAAACCATGGATACTATCAAAATAGATTTCTAAGCCACACTAGGTTAACCATCCAGGGGCTCAGTCTCCTCTGTTTTATCCTCAGTGTCTGCTCCCCTCAATCCTGTCCCGCCTCCTCTGAAATAAGGACGATAAGGCAACTTTGTTACCTTTGGGGTCAGCTTTCATTCTGATGCTGTTAGAAAACATAAAAAGTGTAAACAGACTTACAGAGACAAATAAGCACGCTCCACTAGCTCTTTGAGGACATCAAATACATCCTTCTCTCCTCAGGAAAACAAAACATCATCAGATAGTTTATAATAACTCTAATGGAGCATAACCTTTAAAACTTGTGAATCACTACATTATAAACCTGTAATTTCTATAATATCAACTGCCATTTGAAAACTAACAAATTAAAAAGAGAGTTGAACAGGAAAGACTGAATCAACATATATTTAATGTGGTCCAACTATCTGCCAAGCAATTGTGAGTCACCAAAATTAGACAAGTTTAGTTAACTGGTTATTGGTAGATGAGTACCTCAGCTAGCTGAATTTGCATCTAATTTGTTTACGCTTAAACACTTGCCTGGTGGCTCAGACAATAAAGAATCCTCCTGCCATGCGGGAGACCTGGGTTCGATCCCTGGGTTGGGAAGATCCCCTGGAGGAGGGCATGGCAACCCACTCCAGTATTCTTGCCTGGAGAATTCCCAGGGACAGAAGGGCCTGGAGAGCTGCAGTCCGTGGAGTGGCAAAGAGTCAGACATGACTGAGCAACTAAGCGTACATATATAAACACTTTAAGAGTCCAAATAGAATAAGATCCCTTGGAAGTGAAAAGTTATAAAACTGATTTTGCGGTTCCACCTATGCACAGTTTTAAATGATCCTACAGTTAGCAATATTATCATATTAAAAAAAAAAAAACAGCAAGATGGCCTTTCCTGGTCATCACGACTAGGGAAAAAACTATTCCTATTTTTGAACAGCCCAATCATTCTCACATAATTTTTTTAACATTATACCAGCATGATACTTAATTGTTTACTATTTTTGCCTCTTTACAAGATAAATAAGGACCATGGCCAAATGAAAGAAGAGATTAAAACAGCAGACCTTCAAATTCACTAGAGATTCAGTTTTTCTCCTGGATGTCTATTTTTCTTCCATGTGAATTGGAAGAAAAAACAAGAGTAGCAAAGTGTAGGTTTAAGCAATCTTTACAAGTTCTTGTCATATTTCAAATAAATGTTTTGGTGCACTGGAAAAAATTTGCCCTTGTGGAGCTGGAAGATGAATCTTGGCTTACTGACCCTAATCAGTTTCAAACTTCTAGCTAAGCAGAAACTTTGTGAATGCAAATTACATTGGAAAATGACTAGAAAAAGTTGTGAAATACTGAGCATATCAGAAATTTCACAGATTTATTTTGACATTTTAATGAAAATTCAAATATTATTAAAAAGGAAGAAAACATCAGTATGGTATGACAAATACTTTCTTAAAACAGGGCTATACAGCAAGCCAAACAAAAATGAAAAGAAACTCAAACTCCATTTAACTGTTTATTGACTCTTCCTTTTTTTTTCCTTTATACCAGAAAGAAGGTCATCATCTCAAGCTTCCAGTGCTGTCTCAGGACCTTTGCATGTCTCTCTGCTTCATCTCCTCTAGTAATTTTCCAACTTATTGATCAGAGGGAAAAAACAAATAAGCTGAATTGTACTCTGAAGAAGAAAAGCTTTGCTTTATTATGATCATTCTCTTTATTTAGCATTCAGAAAATACAGATATATATAAGAAAGAGACCAAAAATCACTGATAATCCCACAGAGATAAGATTTTAAGATATAGCCTTTTATATTTTTTCTATACATCGATATACATAAGCAATTTACAATTCCATACTGCTTTATAGTCTAGCTTACTTTTTCCTACTTAAAGAATCTATAGTGGTCACATTTCCTGATCAATAAAAATTAACATTATCATGGTAAATGTATACCATAATTCACTTAATCCTTGATTGCTTTTCATTACAACCCAGTTTTTCCAATTTTTCTCCATTATAAATGAGATAAACATTCTTTAAAGTTGCTTTATCAAAGAGTGTATTTTTTCTAAAGATTTCAGAACTTACTGTCAAATTATACTCCAGAATGCTCTGGATACCAAAGTTTACTATCCTAATGGCAAAGCAGACAAATGCTCACTCCTCCCACCCCACCTTTGACAATTCTTACTATTAACAGACTTTTTACTCTTTGCCATTCTGATTGCTATTCAGTGTCTAGTTAAAGTAAGACAAGCATTCTTGGCCATGTACATATCTTCCTTCATGATTTACCTATCCACTTCACACATTCTTTCTGATGTATGCTCTTCTTTTTCTGAATAATTTTCTTAACTCGACCAGAGGGCCTGGGACTTGACTACTGTGAATCTGCTCCAAGGTTGGCCTTGCCTTCTGCGGCCATCTGTTAGTCTCTAACCAGAGATGCCTTTTGTCATCTCTTTCCTAAATCAGTTGACCCTCTCTCCTAACAAATGGCTTTTCTATTTTAACTTTGGAGACCCTATTTCTCTCTAAATTGATTAAAAGGGTAGAAGGAGGGGGCAGCAAATTAGAATGTTAGAGGTGATGTGGGGAGGAGCTCTGTTAGGGCCTAAGCTCTATTTTTTTCTGCTGAGCCTCAGACATGGGCACTGGGATGAAATTTGAAAATTTTTAAAGAAAGGTTTTCCTTGGAGTTGGCAGGACATATTCATTGCCCCAGGCAGAATTACAGCAGAGAGGCAAAGAGAACTTTTAATGTTAGGTTCCTGAACTTCTACATAGATGGTTAAACATCTACATAGATGGTTAAAACCCATAACAAAAACAAGAATGTGGAAAGCCAAACATGTTTGTGTTGTAGGAATCAACCTTTCTGAGAGGGGAAAAAAAGGACTTTTGAAAATCCAAAGCTACAATATGAAGAAAGCAAACTTAGACTTTGGCCCATAAACGGGTAGTTTTGGTCTATGGGAGATGAGGCACCTACCTCTAAAGCATGACGGAGGTGGGAAGAGCGGTGAGCTGAAAATATCGGTGGGGCTATTATTTCATTATCACAATGCCAATAGCACTCTCATTGAGAAACTACTCAAATTAATGGATTGGAGAAAAAAAATTCATGAGGAGCCAGACAGTATAAACAGAGACCAGAGGAGAGCTGCCCAGCCCTGGAAGGGGGCACACAGAGCTCCATAAATCTACGTAGAGGAAGCCCAACGTGGAAGGACCACAAGAGAGCTGGGTCAGCTCTGAGAGATGGCCCAGGCTCTGCCCGACTAAGGCCGGTCACCAGCACCAAGAATCCACACGGTTGCCCAGCCCAGAGCCACAGACTCTCAAGCACCTCTCCCGTGAGCTCCTTTATTACGTGTGTGGAGCATTGTCTCAGATATTCTTGTTTCCACCTCCTACGACAGCCGCACTGCCCATCCAAACTGTCCTCTGTGGACGAGGACTATTCAATACCCATCAGTTTTCTAAATCTCCCCAAACCAAGGGTGGGAGTCCTGACACTGAGCGAGGCAGAGGTTAGTGTGGAATCAGAGGCCTCATGCATGTGAACTTTGGAGGCAGTGAATAAAAGGCCCAGAGGCTCCCTCTTCCCTCAGATTCCCCATCACCTCCTCTCTCTGGGACCTCTGTGAAATGCAGCCCTATCACACCTACCTGGCCTCACCTGGCTAAAGACTGGAACAGGCTTACTGAGATACCACTTGTTGAGAGTCTGCGGAGTCTATAGGGAAAATATCTAAAGATGAAAGAAGCAGACACACAAAGTTCACTCAGTCTCACAATTCTCAATTCCTGAGAGCAAGGACTCTACCTACTTATCACTATTGTATCCTAAGCATCTGGCCCAATGGTTGACACTTAGAAGGTTCAGTAAATGGTTTGGGGGATGAATAAACAGATGGATGGAATATCGCAAGAAGTCTCTAACAGAATTACCTGAATTATGAGGAAGTTGGGAGATGTTAGTCAAGAATGTACGATTGTAGGGAACTCCTCTGGTGGTCCAGTGGGTAAGATTCTGACTTCCCCTGCAGGAAGCATGGGTTGGATCTCTGGTCCAGGAACTAAGATCCCACATGCCACGTGGCAAGGCCAAATAAATAATAAGAATGTACGGTTGTGCTTCATCTGAGATCTCAATGGAAAACTGGAACAAAGCAGAGCTTCTCTTACAACACAGAGTAGCAGAGAAGAGTACACAACCATGTTTTCCATTTCAGCCCTGAATGCAGCATAACTCTGGCACGTGGAGGGCTCCAGGGGCATGAAATAGTGTAACAGCTCTCCTCAAATAATAGTGGCCCGCACTGACGGTGACCACGTCCATACTCACCCAGAGAAGCCACCTAACAGGTCCATCACTGGGAGGTGACCTGGACGTGCTTCATGAAAAGCCTGGACCTCGAGATGGTTCTTTTATTCTATTATCTAGACATTTACTGAACATCTAGCTAGCTCCAGGCAGCTGTGTGTCAACCTCAGAAAACTGGGAAGATTCTGGACAAACGCTGAGAAGTGGAGGGGGCTCCAAATGGAGAGAATGGAGTAAACAAAGATAGGAAGGTAAGACAAAGGATAACTTAATTGAAGAGATGCATACAGTTTACACAATAATTTTACACGTACCATCTCTCAGTCAGAAGGGAGACAATAGTGAGCACAGTCAATACTATGGAAAACATAAGTTCCAGTTGGGAGATAACTGGTAAAGGCAATGTGTGGAAAATAGGGAAGGAATATATTTACTCTACCAGCAGCTTTCTGGCTGGAAACAAACAGCTAGGCATTAATACAATTTCCATATGATGATGCTTCTCTCAGACCAACCAGGCAGAAGCTGGAATTCACCTGCCTTGGATGACAAGTTTCCAGAACTGTTTCCTTAAGGCACATGGATTCCACACCACAGCACTTTTTTAAATAGCAAACATGGGCAAGATTTCCAAACATAAAAATTTTAAGCGGTTTCAGGACTATTTCAAAAACTGGACCGATTCAATGAATCTATTCTTCAGCGAATCCTGGGCAGTTAGAATTCCAGGTTCTATTTACAAGCCCAAGAGTTAATTCCTCTCTGTACCTCATAGAGTTGCTACTGCCATATGCCCCAGAGAAAAGGCTAAATGCTGTATCATGATTAAATGAACGAAGCATTTTGGAATCAATGGTTACCTGTGTTTTAATTCCCACCCCAAATTTCAGAAGGCAGTAAGGGCTGACACCTTTCCACATCCAGAGGCAGATAACACGGAAAATAATGCCTCGTTTCCCTTTCCCCTCTTAGCACATCTCCCAACCTGTGCCCCTGAACTCTAACACACCTCTTGAATTAGTGTGCAGAGAGTTTCCCAAGATCAACACTGAAATACTTCATCAAAGCCTTAATTCAAGGCTAACTGGCATTTTAAGGTAACAGAACCAGCTGTGCACACAACTTGTTTGCCTGAGACACCTCTGCTAGATCCAGGCTTCTTAAAGTAATCATTCAAGCATGCCATGAATCAGCCCGGCAGCTCCCTGGATTCTCTGACCAGATAAAGGTGGGCAGGAGCCATTACCCCTGTGAGTTTTGCATTCCACATCAAGCCCAACTGCCTTGACCCCCTGGGAATTTCTTTCTCTGTAATTCCAAGTATTTGGACTGAGCAGCTCAGTCTCCAGCAATTTGACAGTTCAATTAATATTTTCATACCTAGATAAATGGGACCATAAAACATACGGCTGTCATTACAATATGGTCTATTTTAGGAGCCACTCAAACTAGGACAGGGTCTGGCAGGTCACTGAGGCCTTCGGATTTGTGAATTCTTGGTCAGAGGCAGGTGTCTCCCACACTCAGATGCCCCGCCTTCCAGGTTCATTCTAGCAGATGATCAGTCACCAACATCATGGGTCAGAAAGGCCATTTATCTGCTGCACATCCCCCAGAACTTGATACCTGACAGTATAACACTCCAAACATTTTGGAGCAGCAAACTAATTCCTCTAACAAAATTTCTCCCTCTGGAGAGTGGGAGTGAGGGCGGACAGATGGCCCTTTGCTTCTATGCCATTGCTCTTCTATACTTGTCTAAAAAGAGCCTCTTCTTCAGAACAAAGTAAATAAAATCAGAATGTTGGGAGAGGATTCTGACCTAAGGCTGCCTGATTCCAGACACTGTACAGCTTTGAAGAAACTGACCCTTCTGAGAGACAGAAAATCTGAACTGGATTTTAAAAAAAATGGAAAAGAAGAGTTTCTAGCCTCTGGAGACACCAAGCAGATTTTATTTGAAAAAACTGAAAAATCTGACATTGAAATATTTTTCAAATACAGTAAAGTAACCTCAGGTATTTATCATACTACTAGGTTCTGAAATAATTGAAGAAATGAAATTGACTCCCATAAACTGGAGGTCTTTTGCCTTAAAATGAAAAGATGACTCTATTGCCATTATAATCCTTTTGTGTTTAAGATATGCTTTTAATTGGATCCTACCTACTTGTCTCTGCTGGTTGATTCCTCAGAAGCGTTGCTTGTTTGGATCCAGTTTCATAGATTGGGTTACAAGTTTCAAGATAAACCCTAGATTTAGCTTGTTGAGTCTAAAAACTTACGATGCACAACAGAAGTGCTCCAAAAGATTTATATTCTGTCACATTTCATGGGGTCCAACTTAATTCTACAGAGCGGGGTGAAGGGAGGTTATTTATTTTCTCTTCTCACGCTCTTTCTGGTACTGGCAGCAAAATAACCTTTCGAGGAACCTGGCCACAAAACCTAATAGAAGAGCATCTTTAAAATGCAAAGAAAAGAGGCAAGGTACATAACAAAATAACATACCAGAATTATGCTCTCAGAATATTTGAGATCAATTTTCTTTATGACCTTCCCTTCTTCTGCAGACCTGAAGTACATAGAGCATCACCACCTCCAGTAGCACCCAGCTCCGCTGAGAGGAACAAACAGAAAATTGGAAGAGGAAGAGGGAATCTTGGGATATGCAGAGAGGATCATGAGGGACAGAAGAAGGGAGGGAATAGCCAGGGAAGAAAGACTTCTTAGGCCCATCTCAGGGCACTCAGTATGGACTGGAACAATCTGGAAGGAAGAGGACTGATTTTCACCACATTCTGAACTCCAAATGTGGCTGCTCTCCCAAAAGTAAATCTTTGATTGTCCAGGAATCACACTTTGATCTTCCAATAGTAAGGCCCTCCCGTATTCAAAATAGTAAGTGAAGGGCTGCACATTCCTGCCTTCCAGAGTCAAGGACATGAGTAGGAAGGCCCATGTGGCTAAAAGTTATAGAGAAGTGCCATTACAATAAGTAAGGTCCATGGTTCACAGAATTATACATTAAAAAAACTAAGAATAAGACTCTCAGGCAATATAGTTCCAAAATTTCATAATTTGGCTTCCCATCTCTTCTAAATAATAGAATAAAGCAGAAAAAGATGAAATCATAAGATATATATATGATATATAGATATGACTCAAGATATCTTTAAATATCAAAAGTCAGGATTGAGGCTGTGGGTCTGCTGTGTTCAAGAGTCAGAAGCATAGCAGCCAGGAGCTTCCAGAAGTAAGGCAGAATAATAGGAATAATAGTAACTAAAGATGCTCCATTTGAAACTAGGTACGGAGCCACGTTCTCTGCAGGTAGTCATAGGACTTTGGGTTTTCTTGATATGGAAAAGTCAGGAAATAAAAAGGTACTGATCTAGCACAGAGGACCATAGATTCATAAGAAGCTGTGAATCAAGGAAAATGGGAGCAAAGAGACAAACCTTCCTGATAAGGAATTAAGGTTATCATCAGAGCTCAATTTTAAGGCCTGGCAGTCCAGAGATAAAGGCAAAAATCAACAACAACAATGAAGAAGAACTGGATGTTGAGGAAGAGAAAAAAACAAAACAATGACAAAAGCTCACACTTAAAATAATTCTTCCAAGTTTGGCTCAAGATGGCCGATCTTTAGAAGGACATATGCTCATGGAGTGGAGGATGTGGGATCATCTCCTCCTGTGAGTGCACCGAAATCGCAACTAACTGTTGAACAACCACAAACAGGAGGACCCTGGAACTCACCAAAAAAAAAAAAAAAAAAGGGTATGTGTGTGTATATATATATATATATATATA
>SJXQ01004212.1:8091-136704 GCA_006408695.1 Aepyceros melampus | reverse complement strand
CAAAAAAAAAAAAAAAAAAAAGTGTATGTGTGTGTATATATATATATATATACACACACACCAAAGACAAGAGAGAAGCCACAATGAGATGGTGGGAAGGGCATGACCACGATAAGATCAAATCCCATACCCACCAGATGGGCAACTCACAAACTGGAGAATAATAATACCAAAGAAGTTCTTCCACTGTTGTGAAGGTTCTGAGACCCACATCAGGCTTTCCAGCCTGTGGATCTGGCAAAAGGACTAGGAAGCCCCAGGGCATCTGACTTTGAAGGCCAGTGGGATTGACTACAGGACTTCCCCAGGGGGAAACAGTGAGCCACTGCCAACCCACATCTCCAAGGAAGACCCTCTAACACTTGCAGGTAAGCCTGGTTCAGTCTCCTGTGGAGTCATTGCTCCACAGGACGTGCATCAGAACCCAGGGAAAAGGAGCAATGACTCCACAGGAGACTGAACCAGGCTTACCTGCATGTGTTGGAGGGTCTTCCTTGGAGATGTGGGTTGGCAGTGGCTCACTGCAGGGATGGAGGCACTGGCAGCAGCAGGCCTGGGAGGTGCCCCTGGGGATAAGCCCTCTTGGAAGTCACCATTAGTCTTACCATAGTGCTAGAAGACTAGGGCTGGGTGGCCTCAGGTCAAACAACTAACAGGGAGGAAGCTCAGCCCCATCCATAAGCAGACAACTGAGCTGAAGTTTTATGAACATGGCCTTGCCACCAGAGCAAGATCCAGTGTCTTCCAAAGCCAGTCCTTCTCATCAAGAAGCCTGCATAAGCCTCTCAGCCTCATCCACCAGAGGGCAGACAGAAGCAGCAACAAGAACTACAGTCCCACAGCCTTCAAAATAAAAACTATAATCACAGAAAGTTAATCAAAATGAAAAGGCAGAGGATTATCTCCCAAAAAAAGGAACAAGATAAAAGCCCAGAAAAACAACTAAATGAAGCGAGGATAGGCAACTTTGCAGAAAAGAGATTTCAGAATGACAGTGAAAATGATCCAGAAACTCAGAGAAAGAATGAAGGAGATGAACGAAATGTTTACAGAAGACCTAGAAGAACTAAAGAACAAACAGAGATGAACAGTACACGAGAAGGAATCAATAGCAGAATAACTGAGGCAGAAAAACAGATAAGCAACCTGGAAGACAGAATGGTAGAAATCACTGCCAAAAAACAGAATATAGAAAGAAGAATGAAAAGAAACAAAGACAGCCTAAGAGACCTCTGGGACAACATTAAACGCACCAACATTCATACTGTAGGAGTCCCAGAAGAAGACAAGAGATAGGACCTGAGAAAATATTTGAAGAGATAACAGCTGAAAGTGTCCCTAATATAGGAAAGCAAATTACCAGCCAAACCCAGGAAGCACAGAGAGCCCCAGGCAGGATAAAGCCAAGAAGGAAACACACCGAGACATGTGTTAATCAAACTGACAAAAAATTAAAGACAACGATAAAACATTAAAAGCAACAAGGGAACAGCGAAAAATAAAATACAGGGAACTCCAAAACTTATCAACTGATTTCTCAACAGAAACTCTAAAAGCTAGAAGGAAATGGCACAATATATTTCAAGCAATGAAAAGGAAGAGTTACAACCAAGAATACTCTATCCAACAAAACTAGTGTTCAGATTTGATGGAGAAATCAACATTTTTACAGATAAGCAAAAGCTAAGAGCATTCACCATCACCAACCCAGCCTTACAACAAATGCTAAGGAACTTCTCTAGGCAGGAAACACAAGAAAAGGAAAAGACCTACAAAAGTAAAGCCAAAATAATTAAGAAAATGGGTATAGGATCATAAAACATTAGTCTGTCAGTCATGTGCAACTCTTTGTGACCCTGTGGACTCTGGCTCGCGAGCATCCTCTGTCCATGTAATTCTTCAGGCAAGAATATTGGAGTGGGTAGCCATTCCCTTCTCCGGGGGATCTTCCTGATTCTGAGATCAAACTCAGGTCTCCCACATTGCAAGCAGATTCTTTACCATTTAAGCCACCAGGGAACCCCAATAGGATCATACATTTTGATAATTATCTTAAATGTAAATGGATTAAATGCACCAACCAAAAGACATTACACTGATTGGGTGAATACAAAAACAAAACCCTTATAATGCTGTCTACAAGAGACCCACCTCAGACCCAGGGATACTGACAGGCTGAAAGTAAGGGGGTATGAGAAGGTATTCCATGCAAATGAAAATCAGAAGAAAGCTGGAGTAGCAATACCCACATAAGACAAAATAGACCTTAAACCAAAGACTCTTATAAGAGAGAAGAGCACCTCATAATAAAGCAGTGTTCAAGATGTAACCATTATAAATACATATGCACCCAAAACAGAAGCACCTCACTGTGTCAGGCAAATACAAACAACTACCAAGGGAGAAATCCACAGCAACACAGCAATAGGGGGGACTTTGACACCTCACTTACATCAGTGGACAGATCATTCAGACAAAAAAATTAATACGGAAACATAGGCCTTAAATGACACTTTAGACCAATTGGACTTAACTGATATATAGAACATTCCATCCCAAAACAACAGACTACACATTCTTCTCAAGGGCACACAGAACATTCTCCAGGATTGACCACATGCTGGGTCACAAGATGAGCCTTGGTAAATTTAAGAAAATCAAAATCATTATAAGCATCTTTTATGATCACAATTCTATGAGGTTAGAAATAAACCACAAGAAAAAAACTATTAAAAAAACACAAACATGTGCAGATAAACAATAATGTATAAAACAACCAATGCATCAGTGAAGAAATCAAAGAGAAAAAAAAATTTTTTTAATACTTACAGACAAATGAAAATGAAAACACAACAGTCTAAAACCTACAGGATATAACAAAAGCATTTCTAAGAGGGAAGTTTACAGCAAGACAATCTTACCTCAAGAAACAAGAAAAATCTCAAATAAACCACTTAACCTAAAACAACTAGAGAAGAACAAATAAAACCTACAGTTAGTAGAAGGAAAGAAGTCATAAAGGCCTGAGCAGAAATAAATAGATACAAGAAAAACAATCACAAAGGTCAATGAAACTAAAATCTGGTTATTTAAAAAGATGAACAAAATTGATAAAACTTCTGTCAGACTCATCAAGAAAAAAAGAAAGAGGACTCAAATCAATAAAATTAGAAATGAAAAAGAAGATACAATTGACACCACAGAAATACAAAGAACCATAAAAGACTGCTATGAGTAACTATATGCCAACAAAGTGGACAATCTGGAAGAAATAGACAACTTTTTAGAAAGATACAGTCTCCTAAGGCTGGACCAGGAAGAAACAGAAAATATGAACAGACCAATCACAAGCACTGAAATTGAAATTGGGATTTTAAAAATCCCAACAAATAAAAGTCCAGGACCTGATGACACCACAGGTGAAATCTATCAAATATTCAGAGAAAAGTTAACACTTATACTTCTGAAACTGTTCCAAAAACTCACAGAGGAAGGAAATTTCCAAACCCATTCTATGAGACCCTTATCACTCTGATACCAAAAACAGACAAAGATACCACAAAAAAAAAAGAAAATTGCAGGCCAATATCACTGATGAACATAGATACAAATATCTTCAAAAAATACTAGTGATCCATATCTAACAATACATTTAAAAGTTCATACACCATGATCAAGTGGGATTCACCCCAAGGATACAAGGATTTTTTAATATCTGGTGTATCAATGTGATATACCACATCAACAAATTGAAGAATAAAAACCACATGATAGCTCAATAGATGCACAAAGAACTTTTGACAAAATTCAGTGTCCATTTATGATTTTAAAAATAAGCTCTCCAAAAAGTGGGCATGGAGGAAAATACCTCAAAATAATAAAGGCCATATATGACAGACCTACAGCTAACATCATACTCAATGGTGAAAAGCTGAAAGTATTTCCTCTAAGATCAGGAACAAGACACCATTTTTATTCAACATAGTTTTGGAAGTCCTAGCTACAGCAATCAGAGAGTTAAAAAGTAAAGGGAATACTAATTTGAAAAAAAAAAGTTTAACTGTCACTGTTTGCAGATGACATGATACTATACATAGAAGATCCTAAAGATGCTACCAAAAAACTACTAGAATTCATTAATAAATTGGTAAAGTTGCAGGTTACAAAATTAATACACAGAAATCCATTGCATCTCTATACACTAACAGTGAAAGATCAGAAAGAAAAATTCAAGAAATAATTCCACTTACCATTGCACAAAGAGAATAAAATACCTATGAATACAGTGAGAAAAGACCTGTACTCAGAAAACTATAAGATGTTGATGAAAGAAATCAAAGAAGACACAAACATTTGGAAAGACATACCACGTTCATGGATTGAAAAAAAATTGATATTGTCAAAATGACTATACTACCCAAGGCAATCTACAGATTCAATGCAATTCCTATCAAATTACCAATGGCATTTTTTCACAAAACAGAAAACCCTAAAACTTGTATGGAGACACAAAAGAGCCCAAATAGCAAAGCAATCCAGAGAAAGAAAAACAGAGGTGAGGAATCAGGCTCCCTGACTTCAGGCTGTACTACAAAGCTACAATCATCAAAACAGTATGGTATTGGCACAAAAATAGAAATATAAATCGATGGAACAGGGTAGAAAACCCAGAAATAAATCCATGCACCTATGGTTAGTTAATCTATGACAAAGGAGACAAGATTGCTCCTTGGAGCAAGATGTTCGAATGACAAGATAGTGGAATGACAATCTCTTCAAAAATTGATACTGGGGAATTGGGCAGCCATGTGTCAAAAAATGAAATTGGACCATATCATACACAAAAATAAGGTCAAAATGGATTAAAGTCCTAAATGTAAGACTGGACACTATAAAACTCCTAGAGGAAAACAGGCAGAGCACTCTCTGACATAAATCACAGCAATATCTTTTTTGATCTGTCTCTCAGAATAATGAAAATAAAAATAAACAAATGGGACCTACTTAAACTCAAAAGCCTTTGCACAGCAAAGGAAACAATAAGCAAACTGGAAAGACAACCCACAAATTGAGAGAAAATATTTGCAAAAGATGTGGCAAAAAAGGGGTTAATCTCCAAAATCTATAAATAGCTCATGACACTAATAATAGCATCAAATAGCATTAAAACAAACATTAATGCATTAATGTTTGATGCATTAATAGCATCAAAACAAACAATGCAATCAACAAATGGACAGAAGACCTAAATATACATTTCTCTAAAGAAGATATACAGATGGACAAGAGGCATGTGAAAAGATGTTCAACATCACTAATTACTAGAGAAATGCAAATCTAATCTACACTGTCACCAGCCAGAACGGCTATCATCAAAAAATGCACAAGCAATAAATGCTGGAGAAGGTGTGGAGAGAAGGAACCCTCCTACTCTGTTGGTGGGAAGATAAATTGACACAGCCACTATAGAGAACAGTATGGAGGTTCCTTAAAAAACTAAAATGGAGCTACCATATGACCCTGCAATCCCATCCTGGATGTATATCCAGAGAAAAGCGTGATCTGGAAGGATATATGCACCCCCTGTGTTCACTGCAGCGCTGTTTACAGCAGCCAAGACATGGAAGCAACTCAAATGTCCATTGATGGAGGAATGGATAAAGAAGACGTGGTGCATATATACCATGGAATATTACCCTGTTGTTAAAAATAACGAAAAAAAGCTATTTACAGCAACAAGGATGTATCTAGGGACTGTCATATTGAGTGAAATAAGTCAGACAGAGAAGGAGAAATGTCATATGATGTCCCTTATAGTAGACTCTAAAAAGTAATGATATAGATGAAGTTACTTACAAAACAATAAGAAACTCACAGACTTAGAGAATGAACTTATGGTTGTTGGTGGGAGGGAAGGGGGGAAGGGATAGTTAGGGAATTTGGGATGGACATATACACTCTGTTATATTTAAAATGAATAACCAGGGACTTGCTGTATAGTACATGGAACTCTGCTCAATGTTACGTGGCATCCTGGATGCGTGGGGAGTTTGGGGAAGAATGGATACATATATGTGAATGGCTGAGTCCCTTCATTGTTCTCCTGAAACTATCACAACATTGTTAATCAACTATATCTCAATACAAAATAAAAAATTTTTAAGGAAAACAAATAAAAAATAAATCTTCTAACCAAAATTCTAAAACACAAGAAATCTAATATCACAAAAGTTAGCCAACAAACCTAAACATAAATTTACTCCAAACTCTGTAGAAGAATTTCACCAAAAAATAAAGTACATATGCTTCAGATGCTCAGGGAGATAAATGAGATAAAGATGACATTTAAAATGAACAAAAATTTATAACTAAACATAAAAAGTGAAAAAAGATCTATAAGATTTTAAAAGTTTATTTGAAACCTTGGAAATGAAAATACAGTCATTGAAAGCATTTAAAGAGTCAAATGATGTAATGAACTATAGAAACAAAGAAATAATTAGTATAATGAAAAATAGGGCAGATCAAGCAGGATAAGAAGAGTGTTCATGCTGGGGGCAAGCTGGCTGAGGAGTCAGAAATCAAGCAGCCTGCATGGGGCAAGCCTGTATGCATACATGTGTATACACATTCATCTATATCTATTATTTATGTATATATCTATACACACATATATTTCTTTCTATCCACTGAGAAGGCCTTGGGGCAGGGACACCACAAGAACAAAAATCAAACCAAATCTTGGTTTTAAGTACTCTTCTTCATTGCAAAAACAGACTTCCATAGAAAAATTGATTTCAAAACTATGGTAAAGAAAGTAGAAAATGAACCTATAACATTTGTCATGCATGGAAAGCAAGAAAATACTCAAAGAATGATGCAGACTTGTCAAAAGAACACAGAAACCAGCTTGGATGGGCTGCCACTCATCCTGGTGATATTTACCAGAATGTGACGAGGCAGAAGCAGCAACAGAGTCTCTTGGATGCCACGCGTGGTTCCAGCCCCATGTGGTAGAACAGGAATGTCAGATGGCCCTCGAGTTTTTAACCTAACTGGTTCTATTGTTTTCTGACACCTTCTGAAATGCCCAGTGCTGGAAAGCAACAGTATGAAACCAAGAGACTGCAGAACATCCCTCCTACTATCTTCCTGTAAATGACATATTGTGAAAATTAAAACTGTAGATATGAACATTAATTCTGATCTTTATGATCAGGCCAGCACTGAAATGTCTTGCTTTTTAGGCGGTCTATGACTAGTGTTTTCATTTCACAGAATCATAGATATTAGAAATGGAAAAGATTTATTGAATCATCTTGTATTTTTCCCCTACCAGTCAGACATTGTTCCCCAAAGTCTGACTGCACCCAGGCAAATTCACAAAACTTTAAGAAGCAAGCCTGCTATCTCTATCATAGGCAATGACATCACATTCTCACAGCTCTTATACTCAGAAAGATTTTCCCCTGGGTTTCAATCTCACTAGTCCTTTTGTGACTTTTCTCCTTTCATCTCCTTTTGCAGTTGTAGCTTTTTTACTACTCCCCCATCAAACCAGTCCCAAAGGAAATCAACCCTGAAAATTCACTGTAAAAGCTGATGTTGAAGCTGAAGCTCCAATTCTTCAGCCACCTAATGCAAAGAGCCAAGTCACTGGAAAAGGCCCTGATGCTGGGAAAGATTGAAGGCAAGAGAAGAAGGGGATGACAGAGGATGAGACGGTTAGATGGGATCACTGACTCAATGGACATGAATGTGAGTAAACTCCAGGAGTGGGTGATGGACAGGAAGGCTTGGTGCGCTGCAGTCTGTGGGGTTGCAAAGAGTTGGACATGATTGAGCGACTGAACTGAACTTATAATCATTAGGGATTTGATTTAGGTCATACCTGAAGGGCCTAGTGGTTTTCCCTACTTTCATCAATTTAAGTCTGAATTTTGCAGTAAGGAGCTCATGATCTGAGCCATAGTCAGCTCCAGGTCTTGTTTTTGCTGTGACTTTTTTTTTTCTTACTATCCTTAGTCTCCTAAATTGCTCCAGAATGGATGTCCCGCACTTTACATGAAAATTGCTTTGAAAGAAGCTATTCAATTTTTCTTCTGCTTCTTCACTTACTCCCCAAGTATTTATTGCCAGGCACCACATGCCAGGTGTTAAGCTAAATTCTGTGGCACTACCATAAATGAGACCAGTCCCCAAGAGGGTAAGAATCATAACCTCATATAAAGTCCTCTCTATAGATCTGTGCATCGGCCCAGGGTTGCTCCTAGCTTGATTTAACCAAGAGGAGAGAGAGGGGCGGGGGGGGTTAGGGTTGGAACTGAAATAAGGAGAGACAGAGCCTCTGTGAGCATCACATGCCCACCTACACAAGGGAGGGTGACGCTGGCACCCTTCCAATCCAGTCCAGGTTGCACTATATTCTCAAGTTTGGTCAGGAAGGATGCTAAGTTTTTGTGTTTTTATTGGAGTTTTTTCCACTAAAAAGAAACTGACTACTATGCTAGATTAGCACATAAATACTGCTCTCCTGAGGAGCAGGGTTCCTTCCAACTTTGAGCCGACTGACTTCATTAGACCACACCTAGCAACACTAATCCTGGTGTTATGTTTCCCATGAGGGAAGAGCAGACAGCATCTGTCTCTTTCTTCAGATGGCTGATATTTCTTTCCTGTGTTCTTTTCCCTTCAAGTTCGCCTCTTGGTCTGGTTGAAAAGCATTTCTCTTAGTCGAGACAAAAGCTGGCCAGTTATAAAGCATTCTCTCGTGACAATACCAAAGGACGCAGAACTCTATATTTACATTGCTTACCATTTTTTTCTAGTGGTGATATTTGTCTAGACCAAGACTATAAGTAAGACAAAATAAAAGCAGGCTCTGGTAGAGAATAAAGTGGTCCCTGAACAGAGAGTAGCAGCAATGCAGAGTGGGACTCAGCACCGCTATCTGCCCCCAGAACCCCAGGAAGACAAACCCCCTTCCGCCAGCACTCAGGGGGAAAACCCATTTCACTTAGGAAGAACACACTGCCTCAGCTCTCCCCCTTCCCCATCCCCCATGCTGGATAGTAGTGGGGACCTTCCACGTGAAATCTGGGATAGAAGTGTCATGAGAAAGTATAGTAAAAGTAGTATTCATTGACTGTGAATGAATTAATTAGCATTGATTTATTGCTTGAGGTGAAGAAGGAAACCCCAAGGGGCATGGTGAGTCACCAAGATAGTCACTAAATCACCTTCTGTGCAGAAGGTCAGACTGGCTGAAGGGCTCTTTGTCTCTCTGCTCCATTGGGAGTTAGATGCTGCGTCAGAGCTGAACTGCATGATAGGTTAAAAAGTCAGGAGTCTGGAGTTCCTGAAATAAAGGGGAGGTGGAAAGGGGAGGAAGCCAAGGGAGCTGAGGGTAGGAAAGGAAAGCAGCAGAGTAAAGAGCAGGGAGGCAACACAGGGGACCAAGGACAAAACAGATACTTGGAGATTTTAAGTTCTTTGCAGATGACAAGGGTGCGTACCCCTAGATTTCCTCTAGAAAGCTACAAAGAGTCTCAGCGCTCACTGATGCTTCTGCGCAAGTGGATTATTTGGGATGCAAAGTGAAAAGAGAGCGGGTAGTCAAGACCTGGGCCTGGAGGAGGAAAGGGCACGCACTTGCCCATCCCCGTCTTACTCCCACTTCCCCTCTGTCCCCAGTGACGAGGTTTCAGGGTAGGGGAGGAAAAGTCCTGTATGAGGGCTCACCTGTGCTGGTCAGGGTCTACTCTCTGCAGTTCAGCTCTCTGAAGGGTCTGTCACCATGCCCTCCTGCTTACAGTGACCAATTGAGCCCCACTCAGGAACAACTAGGCTCAAACTCCAGGATCCACAGCAGACGGAGTCAGCAATGGCCTTTACCTCCTATGCTACCAGGGCCAGCTTCCTGGGTGTGCAAGCTGTGCAACTGCACAGGCCTCACACTTGGGAGAGCCATCCTTACTTTAATGCTCTGCTAGACATGAGGGCTCCAGCAGAACCAGGCAGCTTCCCCCTGGGTGTGAGACTCAGTGGGTCACACAGCACTTCTCCCCTCAGCAAGACCAGGGTCCAGTTCGGCCTTGTCTCTGTCACCACGGAGGGTAAACTTAGTCATCGAGGTCTTGTCAACTTCCTAACTGACACTTCATGCCACTCCCCGGAAGTGAGACACTCACCATTCTCTTGTTAGCATTTCACCTCTTTTGATTAATCTTCACCATATCCCTGGTCGGCAGTTGTTGGCATTTGAGAGGCTTGTTTTTATAATTTGGATAAAGTCAGTAATCTTCTAGAACAATCGTGTCTCTAAAGCAGATACACAGTTTCTCTGATATGCCAGCTTGTCTTTGGTAAAAGAATAAATTGTTTACAGACAGGGGTTTGTGGTGCCAGAAACCCAAGTGGAACTGTTGAGATACAAAAGTGACAAACCGGGCTTCCCTTGTGCCTCCGTGGTTTAAAAAAAAAAAACCTGCCAATGCAGGAGACACAGGTTTCATCCGTGATCTGGGAAGATCCCACATGCGGCAGAAGAACTAAGCCCGTGCACCACAATTATTGAGCCTGTGCGCTAGAACCTGGGAGCTGCAACTACTGAACCCAGGCGTCACAGCTCCTGAAGCCCACCCGCCCAGAGCCCATGGTCCTCAGCAAGGGAAGCCCCTGCAGTGAGAAGCCCACTCACCAGATCTAGAGAAAAGCCCGCATGGTAACAAAGATCCAACACAGCCAAAAATAAATTTTTAAAAATTTTAAGTGATAAATCCCCAGCACTGGGGCATTGGTACTTGGAATAGTCAAGAAGCTCCAGCCATGAATGATTCCACCCCAGGAGCTATTTCCAACTTGTACTGAGAGAGTAATACGCAACGTGTGGTACCACGGAGGGGGCTCTTCAACTTGTCTAACCTGGTGAGGACAGTTACCAGAAGGGCCATTTCTAGCAAAAGTGGCACGTATTATTTTTTTTTTCCTACTTCATGTGATGTCGTGTGGTATCTTCAGATTTCATTTGGATCACTGAACAACTGATCACTTTACCTTAACTTCACCCTCACTACCCTGATTGTTGGAATCACAAGCCTGAGAAGACTGAGTATCTTCTTAGATGTCACAAGTACATCACAAGCAGAAACATGGGCCACTTGTTGAACATCGTGAGCTTAGCCACGTTTCCCACACACCCAATGGTTGGGGGGCAGACCATATGGCTAGATCTGGTCAATGGGCCATAAGTGAGTGTGATATACCTCACTTTCTGGACAGAAATACTGAAGGCCAGTGTGTGACCCTCTGAGTCTGTCTGCTGCTTCTAAAAGCACTAACCAGATGTTGAGCAGCTTGCATTTCGGAGTCAAGGTGAGGCAGGAAAATGCCCTGGGGAACTGCCAGGCTTTTCTTGTGCAAGAAATAAGCCTTTACATGCTAAGCCACTGAGATTTTGGAGTGTGTTCATCACCACAGCACAGCCTAGCCTGACTAATGCGACTAGGCAGCCAGAAGTACCTCCTGCTCAATGGGACTCAAAGCTGAGAAGAGAACATCATAGCCCTACTCCCAGCTCAGAGCACTCTTACTTTTCCTCAACATTATCTGGGTCAGGAGCTACCAAAAATAAGGGCCATAGAAATGGAAATAAAAGAAGAGTGGAGAAGGGAAGCGCCAAATAAAATAAGGACAGGAAATGTCAGTGAGCACCGGAAGTTTCCTCTCTCCTGTGGATACCCTGGTCATCCCAAAGATGCGAAGCTGAGAAAGATGTTATCGAGAAGGGCTCCGGAGAGGATGGGGACGGAGGCCATACAATACAGCACGGAACCTTTGATTCTCAGCCAGACCCCAGGCTTTTATCTCAGGCCAACAGCAGGGTAAATTAGAAAGCCGAAAACCTGGGCAGCCACAGACAAAATTGCAGAGTTTATTTTCGGAGCCTGTATCTGCCACACAGCTGACACGATCAATCTTTCTCCAGGTTTATTCATTCTCCTTTCCCCTGTCGGTACACTGAGCCCCACCCTGTGCCTATTTCTGCTGAAGTCCCCAAATTCTGAAGCCAGTCAGCAGCACCCCACCTCCAATACCTTCCTTCTCCTCTACCTTGTTTGAGTGTCAGCCCTAAGTCCAGTTCTCCTTGGGCTTGGACAAGCCAATGAATGCATCAACTTATACGGCCGAGGTGGTACAGGCTACTTTGGGACTACTGCTGAATGCACCTAGATAATCACATTGCAAGGCTCCATGTTGCTGCTGCGACTAGGCAATATGGCTGCCTGAATTTCAGCCCTCAAGGTAAATGTAAGAAAGATGTCTTCTGGGGAAAACAGGCCTTCCCAGTGACTTGACTTCCTCAAGTCACTCGAGGGACGCAGGTGACTATTTCCTTTACTCGCCTAAACCACAGGCCAGTCACTGTGGTCACAGCGCCATCTGCCCCTTTCCTGCCAGAGCCGCAGGCCCCTCCAACCCATCCTGTCCCCGACAATCCATCCGGAACCTTCTCCCACTGCCACCTGCGCCTGGAAAGACACGTCTACATCACTCTCTCTGTGGCTTTGGAAGCAGAGAAAGAAGCAGAGAGACACCTGGCTTTTCTGCCACTGAAACTGGAAAACAGTCCTTGAGAAAAAGATGTCAAGATCCAGAGGGACATATTTTTCCATCAAAACACTGTAAAATGAGTAGAGGTTTCACATGACGCTCATGTCTTGGTATGTGTTTGTTGTTTTTAGAACAGCAGGCCCCATATCTGAAGCGATACACGCATATATGATGTGGGTGTTACCATGGCAAATGCCGTGAGTTTTTTTCAGTTGAAAAGAAGGATAAATACAGGTATAAATATTGCATTTCCTGTTACTATGGAGACCCAACAATTTGGGCCCTCGTCATTTTTGGTAAAGTTTTTAAATTTTATTATTTGGGCTCACTCCCTGTTGTGAATATTCCTATCACAAAGCTCCAGTCCCTGCTGCTGTAATTATGCTGACCAAGTAGCATTCTTGGTTTGTCTTTTTAGATGGGATATCCCTGATCTCTGGGAGAGAAAATTCATCATCTGTTTTTTTTCTTATTCCCAGATGTGAAATCTTTATTTTCAATCTTAAAAATATAATTATTAAAAGCATATTTTAAAGTCAGGATTCGGTAGTCCACCTGGTTGTTTTCTTAAAGGGGATAGGTCTTTTCAAAGTCTTGAAGAGTTTTTGATCTACTTTTTAACTAGTCAAGGTTTAGGTCTAACACCACTTGAACTTTTCCTGAACAAAGTGTTTTAATCTCTACCTCTGATAAGCCAGTCTGGAAAATCAGGATGTGAACCTTTGTAGTGTCTTAAAATTTCCATTATAGTCATTGATTTAGATGTTTCTCTTAACCTAAAATCTGTGGTTTAGCCTGCAAAACTGAACAAAAATCTAGATTTGGGTACTTACTTAGACTTCTTATTTTTAAATATGTTGGCTTGCTTCTTACCAACTAATCAATATATTGAACAGCTACAAAAACCAGCACTTGTTATGCAAGGCACTTGGAATTCAAAAATAAATGACACAGTCCCTTTCCACAAAAAGCTTGCCTTTGATAAAACATCAAAGTATTATTACTGAGGATTTTTGTGTTGGGTGAAGTTAAATGAAGTCTAAGATTTCTTCAAACTCTACAATTCTGAGCTTATTTAATTCTACAATAAAGTTTAAGATTAAACTAACACTAATATCAAAAATACAGTTAGTTTCTCAAATTATCTCACACATATATCATCAACTCTCAATTATACTAGAAGCATTCAAAATTAATAGGGAAAGTTCCCAAGATCCTTTGCAGCTAGTGTCAGAAGTTACTGCTAGAAAAAAGGCAAATTTATTTGCCTTACTTTTTGTCCATTAAAGAAGGTGGTTAGGCCATGGAGGTGCAGCCAGATTATTCTGTCTCTTCTCCTTCCCCTCAACCAGCCTCTGCTAAAAATGTGACAGGACAGGCCCCAAGATGCTTGGCAGGCCAGGGCAAGGTTGGGGCAGTGATCACTTCCAGCATACAGTTAACTGCACTCAAACTGTGACCAACCAGCCTTGTCCCACAACACCCTACTTTCCTTTTTATGTTATTAATGGTTTACATTCTCCTAGTCTAATCATTTCGACTTGGCCCACCTTGGATTCTTTCTTCTCCCTTGTTCCCAACACCCAAATACAAAGTACATTATGAGATGGTATAGTCTTCATTCTTAAGATCTCATCTCTTTATTTTCTGCACAGTAGCCTGCTGTATAGTGTGTGTTGGAGGGACAGGAATGGAAATATACACACTATGAGTCAGGTATTTTTTAAAGATTTTATTTTGTTATAATAATTGCTTTGTTCCTCAAGTACTGTTGATTTGATGGCAGAGAAACAAAAATATATAAAGTAGCCCATTAAGAATATTCAAAGCTTAAACTCCATGTTAGGGCAGTTTATTCCCTCTCAAGAGGTCTTTCTCCCCTTCCTGAAAGGCACCTGAGTATAGATATTTCTCCTGGCTGTAGATGGGAGCTTCCAGGGTGGAGATATGCACAATGGAATATCATTCCAGTTATGAGAAAAAAGGAAACCCTGCCACTATACTTACAGGTGAAATAAATCAGAGAAAGATGGACATTGTATAACGTCACTTCCATGTAGAATCTAAAAAAGCCAAACTCATAGAACTATAAAGTAGAGTGGTGCTTACCAGGGGCTAAGGGGTAAAGGAAAGGGGGAGATGTAGGTCAAAAATTTGTGATTATAAGACAAGCATGATGATTAAAGTTAATAATTCTGTATTATATATATGGAAGTAGCTAAAGCAATAAATCTTAACTGTTCTCACCACAAAAAATAAATGACAATTATGTGAAATGGTAGAAGCAATAGCTAACAATATAGGGTAATCATTTTGCAAATATATCAAATTATGAGTTTATACTCCTTAAATTTATGCAACTTTGTATCTCAACAATATCTCAATAAATCTCTAAAAAATATTAAGCCAGGGAACCAGTCTTCTCAGAGGAGTTGAGCTCCTGAGTGAGTCACCAAGACAAGGTCTCTGAGCTAGGAAAGCAAGACATCAGCCTTGAAGCGAAAAATGAAACTCGGGAGCAAGAGAAAAAGAGGTCTTGGTTTTATTCCTGCAGCTGCCATCTTAGTTCTTTTCCGGAACACCCTTATCACAGAGGATGGCATATACCTGGTGCCCAGGGTATACTGAAGGAACCATAATTGGTGTGCCAGCCTTCTAGCTGGTCTTGCCTCAAGGCAATCCCTCTATCGCAATGTAGTGTATCACCCATTGGTTATCACCCCATAATGCCACTTTCAATCTGTTCCTTCCTAGCTCAAGTGTCTTTCAGGCCTCTAGCAGAGGCTGAAAACTAGAAGCCTCTGAGCTGGATCCAGCCCCAGATGGCTTTTGTTTGGCTCACGCTGTGTTTTTCAAAAACTTGATTCAGATACATTTTAAAATAGAGATTTCTTGTGTGTGTCTCCATGTGCGTACACATACACACACACATTCAGATTTCTGGCTTCTCTTAAAAACTCAGAATGCTTGGCCACTCCGGGCCCACGTTCCCACCTGGCAATAATCAGCTGGTGCTGAGAACAGCTGCCTGGGCCCTGGCGTCTGCTCTCTGCTGCTCACCACACCCCCACCAGCGCCTTTGTACCCTTCCCGGCCCTCCACCCACTGTGGTTCCTGCTGGCCTCCAGCAGGTTTAGAATTTGTTAACCCTTGACCTACAAAATGAACTCTAAAGTCCCAGCATTCAAGGCTCTTCTCAATGTGGTCATAACACTACATCTCAATTATCTGAGCTCTCATTTTAAAAACTTCTCTGATATCCCTGTAAAATATCTCTTTCCTGCCTCCCTTCATTAAAGAAACATTACCAGCTGCTGCCATGTGCTAAGGCATGAGCAAGACCCACACAGCGTCTGCCTCCAGAAGGCCAATATTCCCTGGGGAGACTGGGTATTTAAACCAGAAGGTGCAATGAAGAGGGACACTGCTATAGGGCTAGCAGGAAAGCAGAAAGGAGGGGTTCAGAATGAGGGCACTAACCCAGTCTGGAGCTTTCTAGGAGGGGAGTCACATCTAATACAAGGTCGGGGATGGGGAATGAGGAGACAATGCCCAGGGAAGAGCCACAACTATAGCAAGGCCCAGAGGTGAGCAAAGAATGGAAAGGAGCTGGGTCTGGACTCCATGGGCAGTGGGAGTGATGCGTGGGGACCAAGGAGCTTGAAGGCTGAGGTTGGAGAAGCAGGCAGGCACGATCACACAGTTCATCTCAAGGGCGTTTGGAAGCATTTGAAGAGTTCAAAGAAAGGGAATGGCAGGCTCAGCTCCGTCAATTAGAAAGGGCATCACAACTACTTAGGAAGGACAGATTGAAAAAGACAAAGAGAGATGGTGGAAGCCATGTTAAAAAGATTTAAGGGTGCTCAGATACAAAAGGTCAGGTGTCACACGATTCCATGTATGTAAAATGTCTAGAATAGGAGACTCCACGGAGACAGAAAGCAGAGTCGTGGTGGCCATGGGCTGGGAGAAGAAGGTGGATGGGGAGTGCCTGCCGGATGGGCAGAGAGTTTTTCTCTGGGTGGCAAAAATGTTTCGGAACTAGATAGAGGTGATGACTGCACCACACTGAGAATGCACTAAATGCCACTTTGAAATGAACGATTTTATGTTTTATGAACATTCTGGGTTACGTGAATTTTACCTCAATTCTTCAAGGACTATTACAGAGTCCAGGCAAGAAGCATTTGGAAGAAGAAATGTGGTGACGTGAGCCCAGCCCCCAAGGCTTGCCCATGCCATTTCCTTCTCCTCTGGATGGCCTGTCCCCTCCTTCCTTCTTCCACTAACCCTCCAGCCCCAAGTCATCGGCCACCTCTAAGACCAACCCAGCTAGAGCTCATCACGTCCTCCTCAAATCATAGCCATACCTCCCATCGTATACATGCAACCTCCAGAAGCTTGATGAGCTAAGAAGGTATTCTCCCCCTGGAGCCTTCGGAGGGGACACAGCCTGCCCATGCTTTGATTTTGGACTCCTGGCCTCCAGAACTAAAAGAAAATAAATTTCTCTTGTTCCAAGTCACCAAGTCTGTGGTAATCCGTTACGGCAGCCATAGGAAACCAATACTCTTCGCCTCTGTGATTTTCAGTTTTCTCATCCCTAAAATATGGAAAATAATAGTACACACCATACTGGGCTGTATAAGTGAGATTATGCATAGAAAACACTTAGCCCAGGACCTGGCAGGTAGTAAGTGTTCAATAAGGGTTAACTAATCATTTGATTTCATTACTAGCAGTACCATACAGAGAAGGCAGGTCTAACTGTGGTTTAGTGGAAGGTCTCTTGAGAAAGTGGCCTTGAGCTAAGACAATGGATGAGAAGGCAATAGCTGAACAAAGGAAAATGAGAGAGGGTTAGAGGACTGGGATGGACCGGAAGACAGATGGGGCGGTGGAATTTGAAAAGAATAGCATATCTGGAGGCCAGAGGGTAAGAGGGAACAGGTGACATTTGGGAACTTGAAAGCGATTCTAGCCAATGTTGGATGGCATATAGGAGCAGCTTTATTTCTGTGATATGCCAGTATCATTTCACATTTGGGTGGGAACAATAGGGAAGCTGGATGTGGTGGTGTTTTATATCTACTCTCAATCTGATGTCCTATCAAATATTCATAAAACGTTCTCCATCTCTTCATTGGGTGAGTGAGACAAGGGTTTTCAGAAGCACAATTGACAAACTATTTTCCTTTCGACATTATACTATAAACTCAAACTCAGAACTATCCTAATTCTTTCTCCTTGAGCTGTTTTACTTAAGCACACATCTCTCAGACACATACCAGTCATATAGCTGTTTTCATTTTGTTGAGCTGTAAGATTATTTCCCATGCCAAAACCATGAGACTTCTAGATGACATGCATGTCATTGACCTGCTTGCTCTTAAATTCAGCCCTACCCTTTCCCTCTCCTTCTCTCTGAAGTCCATAGGCTTCCTTGCCTTCTCACTTCCCGGTAAGTTGACCAAGGAGGAAGATGCCTCCTTAAGCTTAAATTTCCCAGGGATATTATATCTTTCAGAGTTGCTGTAAATACTAAATGATAAAAATATATGTTGGGTTCCTCTGGCAGCAACTATTGCTTTTCACTCATTATATACATTGTCTTTCTTCCACTGAAATCACATTTACAGCTGGGCATGTGGTCATTCATGATGCTGTGACCATTCTCCTAGAGCCAGATATCCCAGAATGCAAAGTCAAGTGGACTTTAGGAAGCATCGCTACAAACAAAGCTAGCGGACATGATGGAATTCCAGTTGAGCTATTTCAAATCTTAAAAGATGATGCTGTGAAAGTGCTGCACTCAATATGCCAGCAAATTTGGAAAACTCAGCAGTGGCCACAGGACTGGAAAAGGTCCGTTTTCAATCCAATCCCAAAGAAAGGTAATGCCAAAGAATGTTCAAACTACTGCACAATTGCACTCATCTCACACCCTAGCAAAGCAATGTTCAAAATTCTCTAAGCTAGGCTTCAACAGTACCTGAACTGTGAACTTCCAGATGTTCAAGCTGGATTTAGAAAAGACAGAGGAACCAGAGTTCAACTTGCCAACATCTGCTGGGTCACTGAAAAAGCAAGAGAGTTCCGGAAAAACATCTATTTCTGCTTTTTTGACTATGCCAAAGCCTTTGACTGTGTGGATCACAATAAACTGTGGGAAATTCTTCAAGAGATGGGAATACCAGACCACCTGACCTGCCTCTTGAGAAATCTGTATGCAGGTCAAGAAGCAGCAGTTAGAACTAGACTTGGAACAACAAACTGGTTCCAAATCAGGAAAGGAGTATGTCAAGGCTGTATACTGTCACCCTGCTTATTTAACTTATATGCAAAGTACATCATGCAAAATGCCAGGCTGGATGAAGCTGGAGTCAAGATTGCCGAGAGAAACATCAATAACCTCAGATACACAGATGACACCACCTTTATGGCAGAAAGCAAAGAAGAACTAAAGAGCCTCTTGATGAAAGTGAAAGAGAGAGTGAAAAAGTTGGCTTAAAACTTAACATTCAGAAAACTAAGATCATGGCATCTGGTCCCATCATTTCATGACAAATAGGTTGGGAAACAGTGGAAACAGTGAGAGACTTTATTTCTCTGGGCTCCAAAATCATTGCAGATAGTGATTGCAGCCATGAAATTAAAAAATGCTTGTTCCTTGGAAGAAAAACTATGACCAACCTAGACAGCATATTAAAAAGAAGAGACATTACTTTACCAACAAAGGTCCATTTAGCCAAAGCTATGGTTTTTCCAGTAGTCATGTATGGATGTGAGAGGTGGACTATAAAGAAAGTTGAGCGCTGAAGAATCAACACTTTTGAACTGTAGTGTTGGAGAAGACTCTTGAGAGTCCCTTGGACCAGTCCATCCTAAAGGAAATCAGTCCTGAATATTCACTGGAAGGACTGATGCTGAAGCTGAAACTCCAATACTTTGGCCACCTAATGCGAAGAGTTGACTCATTGGAAAAGACCCTAATGCTGAGAAAGATTGAAGGTGGGAGGAGAAGGGAACAACAGAGGATGAAATGGTTAGATGGCATCAATGGACATGAGTTTGAGTAAATTCCAGGAGTTGGTGATGGACAGGGAGGCCTGGCGTACTGCAGTCCATGGGGTTGCAAAGAGTCGGACACGACTGAGCGGCTGAACTGATGTGGTACTGAGCTGACTCAGAGTGAAATCTGTATTTTCAATTCCCTTGCAGCTAAATATGATCATATGCCTAAGTTCTGGAATTTTTAAAAAAAAATTGTGTGTGAGTTCTGTACCTGCCCTCTTCTCCCCTTTCTCCTTTTCTGGGGCTGGCATATGATGGGATGGGGAGCCACCTTGGGATACAACACCCTGAGGACAGCAGAGCAGCAAAGTCAACAATACTTGACCCCTCGAATGACTCTGCAGAGCAGGGCCAACAAGCCAGCCACACTTCCAGAGAGAGAAACAAACTGCTATGCTCCTTATGCCCCTGTTACCTGAGGACTTGGCTATGCAGTTAACCTGTATCTCATCTAAGGTCATGCCGAACAAAGTGTCTGGTACCCAGCAGGCACTTCAGGTACCAGCAGAGATCAACTGTGCTTGCTTGAAAGCTGAAAAAAATAACTTCCTTCTGAAAGTAACAAGAGTCTCTGCTCTCTGGATGCAGCCCAGAACTTGCCTTTGAAGCAGTCTATCCCTTTGTTCTCAGAGCAGTAACTCAGTTGAGCCCTTTTAATTATGCAGTAAGGAAGTTATCTTAGAATTAGCTGGGGAACTTTTGAGAGAAACTAATTTCCTGCAATTAGGCCAATGGGTACTGGAGTAAATTAATTGGGATGTTAAAAGAAAGTGCACTCTTACATGCAGGACACAAACTAATAAGACTGAGGATTTATTAGTTATACTAGTTACTTCTAAACTTTCATCACGGCCAGAATGGACCAGCAAACATCGTAAGCAGTAGTTGGATGAAATGCCTCTAAGAAGTTTCATCTAACGGCTCTCTTATTAAACTCTTTCGCAAGGTTCCCTGCCTTCTCCCATCAGCCTCTCAGTCATTTTTTTCTCTCCCAACCCTTCCATGGTATCAATTTTATGCCAAAAAGGGATCGTGTCGCTTCTTTCTTTTCTTTGCCAAGAGCGTCACAAAATATCCCTGGCAAACTTGACTGCCTTGTGTATCATCTCCCTTTCCTTTTCTCAATAATTCATATTTACCCACATTCACCAACTTCCTCTCCTTTTTACTCTGCATCCAAGCTCTTTGTTGATCTCTTAACACCCACTCACCAATCTCCAATTGCTATCACTAATGGTCATTGTTGCTCATAATTAGAATCTTTCAATAGGCTCTATTTTTTATTGACCCAGCACAGTCTTTAAACAGTTGACCAGAGTTGAAAATGCTGAGCTTAACTGGAAATCTGATAACTCTGTTTAATTTTTTATTCTCACAGAAACTGGCCCTTGTTGAAGATCTCCTCCAGGGCAGGAATGATGCTAACAGTTTCATAGCATAGGAAAGGGCTGCCCATTGCTGTCGGTGTTTTCTTCCTGATTCTCAATTGTAATTGCTAGAAGAAGCAACAGTGGAATAAAATTCTCCCATTTGCAGGACAAGGTTAGGACGATCCATTTTAATCCTTCCCCTTTCTTCCCCCTTTGGTTCCTTCTCATCCTCCTTTTTCCCCAGAGCCACCATCACCACTTGCATCTTTACTGTTCTTTTCAGAGAATTAACTCCTGGTCTGGAGCCCCTGGTTGTGCACCTCTGAGCTCTCCTGCTGCAGTCAAGTGTTCTTGGAGCCCTGAGCTGGACCCTCTTGAGCTTCTCCTCTGCCACCAGCCCAGCAGGCCCTCAGTGTGGCAATTACTGAGATGGCAGGAGGAGCGGAAATCAGTTGTGAATATTCTTTGGAAGGACTGATGCTAAAGCTGAAACTCCGATACTTTGGGCATCTAATGTGAAGAACTAACTCCTTGGAAAACACCCTGATACTGGGAAAGATTGAAGGCGGGAGGAGAAGGGAACAACAGAGGATGAGATGGTTGGTTGGCATCACCGACTCAATGGTCATGAGTCTGGGCAAGCTCCGGGAGGTGGTGATAGACAGGGATGCCTGGCGTGCTGTAGTCCATGGGGTCACAAAGAGTCAGACACGACTGAGCAACTGAACTGAACTGAGGAGAAGCAGTGGAAGAATGAGGGGAGTCACTGCTGTGAGACCTGAAGAGCCCAGAGGCTCTGACGCCCTGTCCACCCGCTTCTCCACTCCATCCGCAGTAACTCCTCTCCCTCCTTAGGCAGGGAGGTGCTCTCCTGTGGCTCGTTTTCCCTTCACAGATTTTCTTTGCCTGAATTTAACCCAATTTTCTATTTGGAAGAAAACACGTAAAAGCTAGAGGGAAAGAGGCTGCACACGAGGCACTCTTCCCGCTGAACCCCCTGGAACAGGTCCCTGGAGGAGGAAAGGTGTGGGGGGACGTGGAAGCCCCAGGATCTCGGCATTACCACTGTGTGTTTGGGTGGAAGACAAAACTTACAATTCTGACCCCACCCCTGAGGACACAGGGGTTTTTTTCCAGGCATTAAAAGAGGGTGATTTCAAGCAGGTTTCAAGGTTTTTGATTGCTGCCATCTTAAAGTAGAGGATTTAAGAAGTCCAATGCCACCTGTCCCTCCCTAACCAACAAACCAGACCCCCAGGAGGCTGACAGCTCTGCAGAGGTCCAGGACTTCCCTCCAAGCACTGGCGCTTTCAAGGGCACCTTCCACTCTGGTTTATTTGTGTTTGGAAAATGTTGCTGCATCGATCCCTCACCCCCACAAAAGAAAACAACTATAAAAAAAAAAAAGGAGAAGCTGGCCCTGAGGAGGACAGTGGAGGTGAGATTCAACTTGCACAGGGCATGAACGGAAGAATCACAATCGGCAGGAAGCAGACCAGAAATAAAAGTGGATTCCCACCTCCCACTCGCCCGAGTTGAACTTGAAAGGAGATGGAAGTAGCCACAGCTGGGCTGGCACAGCGCTGCCCTGCCTCTGCCCTTGGCTCTGGCATCTACCTTGTTTGCTCTGAGTCTTGCTCAGCATTGGGCTGGGCACGGGGTGCCCCTGCACACAGTCAACAACACACGAACTATGCTTTCAGTTCCCATAATGCACACTTCGGACCTGACTCTGCTGGGAAAGAAAGATAAAACTAGAGTACTGAGTGGGATTAGAGATGATCAAACTGAACAATCCTGGCCGTGAGGCCATCCTAGACCTTTTAGCCCCAGGCAAGCTGCCTGCTGAGTTGCCCAAGCAAGAGCAGACTGCTCAGCATCATAAGCTAATAGTATTATTCATTATTCATTAATTCAAATGTTATCATCTTAAGTCATTACTTATGGCAGTGGTCTGTTGAACAGCGTAAAGCTAACTGACAGATGCCAGTAAGTCAGGAGACGGTTGGTTTTTCCCCAGGCAGTGTGCACACACACACAAGCGATGCTTTGGAATGCTCACCTAGAGTTCTCACCACTAAGCCGCCTAACAAAGTGTCAGCATGTTAGGTTGAAACTGTTCACTGAACACTGGTCATTCTAGATTTGGAAGAGGAAGGTCTGCTCCACTTACTTATTCAGTGCGTGGATAACTGCTCTGTCATCTCCCAAGTGATGCTATCAGGTCACCCTGGGCACTGCCGTTCTGTCTGGGCAGAAGGGGGAAGAACGAAGGAGCAAACACAGATGGTTAGATCCAGCCAGAAGTGGCCTGAATCCGATTCCCTCACTCTCTATTGGCTGGAATTCAGTTGCCCAGACACACACAACTGTGAGCAAGTCTGGGAAGTGAAAGAAAGAATGACTCTTAGGGGACTGCAGCAGTCTGTCATATCTGGGTGGCATGTAGGTTTAAATATTATGACCTTAGTGTTATGGCTCTACAACAGAACCCAGGATTCAGGGTTGATGGCGTTCTCAAAGGAGAAAAGTTAGAAAATCAGGCAGTTTCATATCTCACACTTTATCGATATTTTCCCAGGTGGAAGTGGGGTCGCATAGGGGTAGTGAGATGTTGTTCCATACATGAACTGACTTGCGAGGAGGTTGAGGAGCATTCTTGTCTGCAGGAAAGACCACCGAGGCCAAGATTGAATGACACAGGGTCTTCCGTGCTAGCTGGCATCCTGGCCTGAACAGAGGGAAGAAAGTCCTATACGGGCTTATGAGCAGATAATTTCAGTTCTCTTTCCAAATTACTTAAATAAAAGAGGATCAGCAAGAGAAAGCAGGCCCTTAAAAGCATCACATCCAGGGTCTCACCCGGTGGAGAGGAAATTTTTTAATACTGAGGGCCAGTACCCATATAAAAATAATCAACTGATATAAGTTATATAAGAAAAACTTCCTCATAATTTGGCATGTTTTAAGAAAGATATATAATGTATTTATTTGATTTTTAGGTTAAGAACAAAAAAAGTACAAGTGGTTTGTAATAAACATCATTAACAAAATATGTACTGCAGTTTGATTTTAATGCTAAATAAGATACACAGACTGAGCAAATGTCTAGAAAGACAGAAAATTAAAAGACAAAAACAGAGACAAAGAGAGGGAAGAAACATAATAAGAGACGTAGAAATACATTTCAGCAAAACACATACCCTAACTTGATTTTTCACATTAACTAGGGAACACAGGATGCACAACCAGAAAGATTTATGAAGCCAGTCTCTATGAACGGTCAGTTCTTCCTCAACTCTAGTTCTCAGTCTTTCACAATAGTTTCTATCTGCCTCCTTGCAGTAAATATGGAAACTAAAGACATAATTCAATAGACTGAAGTCAGCTCTGAAGCAAAGACTGCATGGGTCATAATGTCCTCCTCAAAGAAAAACGCCCTCCAGATACAAAATACATCTGAAGGGCCTAGGCGTCCCTGTAGTGAACACTATATGCTTAAGCACTTAATGGTGAGGCCCAGCAAGGCAGCAAGCTTAACCCTAACTTTCGCTTCTCTGGCTCTTCCTGAACCCAGCCACTGAAGCAATGTCCCCATCACAGAGACCTGGCCGCTGCAGGCCACAGAAGTGGGCCACCAGTTTCCACAAGGTGATGCTTTGTTCTGCAGACTGTCATAAATACCCCTGTGGAAGAAATGGAATTCTATCATCTGTTGGGAAATCATTCAAAAATTCAGTGGACTTCATTACATAAAATGTATCAGTTCAGTTCAGTCGCTCAGTCATGTCCAACTCTTTGTGACCCTATGGACCGAAGCACGCCAGGCCTCCCTGTCCATCACGAAATCCCAGAGTTTACCCAAACTCACGTCCGTTGAGTTGGTGATGCCATCCAACCATCTCATCCTCTGTCATCCCCTTCTCCTCTCGCCTTCAATCTTTCCCAGCATCAGAGTCTTTTCAAATGAGTTAGCTCTTCACATCAGACAGCCAAAGTATTGGAGTTTCAACTTTAGCATCAGTCCTCACCCAGGACTGACCTCCTTTAGGATGGAATGGTTGGATCTTCTTGTAGTCTAAGGGATTCTCAAGAGTCTTCTCCAACACCACAGTTCAAAAGCATAAATTCTCCAAAGCTCAGCTCTCCTTATAGTCCAAGTCTCACATCCATACATGCCACTGGAAAACCATAGCCTTGACTAGGCCTTTGTTAGCAAAGTAATATCTCTGCTTTATAATATGTTGTCTAGGCTGGTCAGAACTTTCCTTCCAAGGAGTAAACGTCTTTTAATTCCATGGCTGCAGTCACCATCTGCACAAATAAGTATATTTAAGAAAAATACTGATTAAAATTCTTTTTTCTTCTCAATTAAGGGGGAAAGGTTTCTTTTCTCCATTTTCTTGACTAACATCAATGGCTCACTTGTCACAAAACTGAAGCTGATGCTTTCCTTCTCTGGAGATTTTCAAGAGAAAAGTTAAAGAGGCAATAAAACCAACTTGGAAAGTGTTGAAATGAAGTGCCATGTAACCCCAGGGCAGGGTGACAAATTACACATGTTACCTTTCAACCCTTTGATTCTAGGATTTTTCTGGATGTTCCAAAGAAACAGGCTCAAAGCTTGAAATCATATTCCTAGAAAAGAACAGCTTAAGCATTTCTTCTTATTCCCTGAGTATTCTAAAGGGAGAAGAAATTAACTGGTCATTCATTCATTCATTTGTTAGGCATTTTTGAGCACCATAATGGGGACAGAGTGATTAATATGAGTTTAACTGAAGGTCTGTTGGCTCTTCAAGCCTCCATCGAGCATTACAGCATTCTTGAACCTGTCTTACTTTTTCTTGTAAGCATCTTGGTTATATATTGCTTAATAACAGACCATTCAAAACTACAGTGGCTGAAAAAAAAGATAATTGTTTATTTTGTTCAGGAATCTATAATTAGGGTAGAAGTCAGTGGAGATGGTTCATCTCTGCTCCAAGTGTCTTCAGCTAGGGCTGGCTGATCCACGTTGAGACAGAGCATTCCACTCACATGCCTGGCAAGCTGATGCTGGTTTTCAATTGGGAGCTTAGCCAGGACTGTGATCTAGGAGTCTGAGTTTTCTCTAACTCTTCTTAGACCTCTCCGTGGGATACTGGGACTTCTTCACAACAAAGTGGCCCTATTTCAAGAGTGACTATTCCAACAGGTCAGGAGAAAGCTGCAAGATTTCTTATGACCTAATCTCAGAAGTTCCCGAACTTTACTTCTATTAATCAGGTAAATCCACAAAAGATCAGTTCAATTCAAGGAGTGGACAATTAGACTCCTTCTCTCAAAGGGAGCAGTAGCAAAGAATCTGGATTCCTCTTTATCCTACTATAGCAAAATTTGTCCAACAAATTCTTGCTCAGTTTTTTTCCCCCATGGTTTGAAAGAGAGCTTCTTTTATGTGTGTCTGAAGAAAGAATGAACCTCTGAAGACATCCTCTGAGAATAAATAAAGTATCCAGGAGGGCACTGTGGAATTGGGCCAACAGTCTGCTGAGGGTGGTAGAAACTCTGACAAAAAGTAAAACATAAACTCAATTTGTGATTAAAATTCTTCCCATATATTAGTGCATGTGTGTGTGTGTTCTACGTTGTTTCATTCGTGTCTGACTCTTTGCAACACTATGGACTGCAGCCCAGCAGGCTCCTCTGTCCATGGGGATTCTCCAGGCAAGAACACTGGAGTGGGCTGCCATGCCCTCCTCCCGAAGATCTTCAGAGCCAGGGATCAAACACAGCTCTCTTATGTCTCCTGCATTGGCAGGCGAGTTCTTTACCACTAGCGCCACCTGGGAAACCCATATTAGTGCAGAGTAGTAGTAGTGTTAGTCACTTAGTCGTGTCTGACTCTCTTTGACCCCGTGAACTGTAGCCTGCCAGGTCCCTCTGTCCATGGAATTCTCCAGGCAAGAATACTGGAGTGGGTCACCATTCCCTTCTCCAGGGGATCTTCCCAAACTAGGGATCGAACCCTGGTCTCCTGCACTGCAGGCAGATTATCATCCGAGCTACCAGGGAAATCCACATTAGTGCATACTCTTTCATTATTGACTATGGTAGACCTTACTGTCTGATTATCAGAAATTCATTTCCCTTTCCTCTTCTGAGAGAGCCTCAGCATTGTTCAAAATCAACTTTCCTGCAAAGCCATGTGCTTCAGAAAAGTGTGTTCATCCACAATCCAGGAGTGAATTAGCAGCAGTTTAAGTCTTGTATCGTCGTCTTATTACCCTTGCCGGTAAATAACTAGACATGTGACATACTCCTAGCCTATGAGATGCAAAAGGAAATCCCTCAAAATGTTTCAGGGAAGAATTTTTTACAAGATACAGGAAGAAACAGTTTCTCTTTTGTGTCTGAATAGGACACAAGAACTGCCACAACCAACTTGCAGCCATCAGAAGAACAAGGCTGTAGATGGAACTTCTGGTGTCTTTCCATCTTTCTGTATATCTCCCCCCACCATATTGCATCCATATATGAAAAGTGTATAGGCATTTGCACTGATTTGATTTTGATCCCAGGACAATCTGTGTTACATATTAAAAGCAACTAGTGAGATGGCTGGGGCTTTCATGGTGTCTTAGAGATAAAGAATCTGCCTGCCAATGCAGGAGACATGGGTTCAATCCCTGGAGAAGGAAATGGCAACCTACTCCAATATTCTTGCCTGGGAAATCCCACTCACAGAGGAGCCTGGCAGGCTACTGTCCATGGGGTCTCAAAAGAGTCAGACACAACATAGAAACTAAACAACAACAACCAGGACAAGATGGAATCTCAGTGTGAGAAGGTGTGTTAAATGGTTAGAATAATCAACTTCAACCAGTCCAAATTATAGACATCCATGAAAGCTGAAAATGCTAATACACAGTAGATTTTCATTATTCACGGATTCCATATTTGTGAATTCATCTACTCACTAAAATTTACTTGCAACCTCAGTATCAATATCTACCCTGCTTTCACAGTCATCTATGCACACGCACAGAGTGGGCAGTGGGGCGGATTTTGAGCTGCCTGACATGCGCGTTCCCAGCTGAGGTTGAACAGATGACACCTGCCTTCTTATCTCAGCTCTCATACGGTAAACAAGTGTCCTTTCCATGGTATATTTAGTGTCACACTGTTCACATGTTCGTGCTTTTTTGCTGGTGATTTCACTGTTTAAAATGCCCCCAAGTATAGTGCTGAAGTGCTGGCTATGTTCCTAAGTTCTGGAAAGCTGTGATGAGCTTCACAAGGAAGGTACCTGTGTTAGATAAGCTTCATTCAGGGGTGAATTCTAGTCCTGTTGGCCATGAAATTCAATGTTAATGAATCAACTATATATTAAATAAGGTGTCTCTAAATAGAAACATACATAAAAAGAGATTGTGTATTGATCACTGAAAAAAAAAAATATCAGGACCAGAGGTTCACAGAGACCTAAGCCTATATTTCCCTAGAAGTGATGATTCAGTATTTGCCCATTCAGTATTTATACAAACTTTATAGAACACAACTACTGTGAAAAATGAGAACTGACTATATGTTTATTTCCTATTTGTGGCTTCAGGGAGTGAAACTATAGGAAGTGCGTGCACTCTCAATGCATCCCTCCATCACAAGATCCAACAATGTCTTGGTTATGAATCCAGGTTGCCTGGAGACCCACAGTGGCCAGGCATCATGATTAGATGACCTGAGGTAGTTCACTCCACATTCCAACAATCACCAGCAAATACAGCATGCTACAAGGAAAGGCTCACACTTTGCAGTCAACAAGACTACTACAGGAAAGCTTTCCCAATTGCAGAATGTTCTCACAAAGTATTATTTACAAACTGGACTTGATTGTTCTTCCAGGTTTCCTTACCTACGGTGATAAAAAACACCCCTGTTAAGGTGTCACTTTGATCTGGGGTCTCCACCATACCTATGACAGACAAGAAGGATGCTGTTGCTAAACCCAAGCATTTGAGCCCAAAGTCTTCAAATTCTGGGAGGACAGTTTCCTTCTGAGTCAGTGGTCCAGCTTACTGGCTACAAAGAGCCTGTCTGCATGTTCCCGAATCCATGGTGTATCATCGTCTTCTTCATGTGGTGAGATCTCATTAGCTACTGCTAAGTTAGGACCACCGAACCCTCAGCAACCCAGCCAAGACAGGCCACATCCGTCAGTGCCGGACTCAGCCAGTGCAGAACTCTGAGGTTACCTCCTCCATCCATGAAAGCCATGACCAAGGACTGACAGTGCTTTCCACTGACCCAAAAGGGACTTTTGACTCTTCAGCTGCTGCTGCTAAGTCACCTCAGTCATGCCCAACTCTGTGCGACCCCATAGATGGCAGTCCACCAGGCTCCCCCATCCCTGGGATTCTCCAGGCAAGAACACTGGAGTGGGTTGCCATTTCCTTCTCCAATGCATGAAAGTGAAAAGTGAAAGTGAAGTCATGTCCGACTCTTAGCGACCTCATGGACTGCAGCCTACCAGGCTCCTCCGCCCATGGGATTTTCCAGGCAAGAGTACTGGAGTGGGGTGCCATTGACTCTTTAGAGTCCCTAACAATTGGCCCACACTTAGCCGGTGGGAAGCCCTGTGTTATTGATTGAAGTTTCCTTCTCCAAAAAGCCAATCTTCTCAAACGATTTGGTCCACTTACTATCTCCCTCTTTTCTCACTTTTCAAGCTGGTTTCAACCTCAACTACACAACCCTGGAGAAGAAAATGGCAACTGACTCCAGTATTCTTGCCTGGGAAATCACATGGACAGGGAAGCCTGGTGGGCTACAGTCTCTGGGGTCACAGGAGTCAGACACGACTTAGTGACTAAACCACCATACCACCTAATACTTCAAAAGCTTTCAGTGGCTTGCTCCATCAGCCATGAACTTTCCAGTCTTAGCAGTCAAGTACTCTGAGCAGCACCCAACTCTCCAAAGACTCCCTCCTCCTCCACAAAGCCCCCTCTTCTCTCGCATCTGCACTTCCGTCTGTCTGTTCCGCTCAGCCTCAGGCACTTTGGTTCTCCCCAGGTTCCGTCCGCGCTTGGTCTCCTGGAGACCTGGAGGTAGGCTCTTTTCCCTCCTTCCTCAGTACCGCTCCCAAACAGCTTCAGCACCACCTGCATCTTCCTTGACCACATCATGAGGAAGCCCCCAAATTACAGAAGCAGCCCCAACTTCTCTGTGCCTTGGACTTGTATTTAAATTATAGCGGTGACTAACTCTAATACGGTAATTCACCTCTGCAAAAGGTACCAATCCAGTGTTTACCTATGCTAGACTCATTTGGGCCTCACAGGAAACTTATAAGGCTAAGTACCATTGTTATGATCTCCAGATGAAGAAACCAGGGGCACAAAATGTTAAAAAAAAATTTCTCAAGGTCACATGGCTGCTAAGAGGTAGTCAGGGTTCAGAGGTCATGCTTTTAATCACTATACAATACTGCCTTTCAATTTGCATACTAAACAGTCACTAAAAGTTTGAATGCCTTATAAAAACTAAACTCATAAATATCACTGCAAATCTGGTCTTTCTCAAGTATTCCCTGTTTTGGAGAATGTCACCACCACCCTAGCATCCATTCTGCTGCTTCCTTAGCTGAATGTCCAAATTCAGACCCAACTGAATGGGTCTGAATGGAATGTCCAGTGTTGAGTGGGATGTCCAACCTCCAAATTCCACCCAGTCTACCTCGAAGGTATTTCTCAAATCTGACGTCTCCTCTTCTGTACTATTGAGACCAAGCAACAGTCATGTCAAGCCTGGGCTTTTGCAAGAGTTTCCTAATTGATCTACCTGCGTGTACCCAGGACTGACTCCAGACCTTTCTCCCACTGCAGGAAGTGACTTACTAAAACTCAGATCTGGTTGTGTTATGCCTTACTCAAAGTTTCCCAGTGTCCAGACTCTTTCCCAGGCCTGCTCACTGTAAGAGTACCATTTGTTCCTCTCCAGCTCTCTCCTGCCCCTCACCTCCTCATTCATACAAGGCGTGCTCTTATCCCCCCTCCTGTGGACCTTATTCCTCCCCAAGGCTGTTCCTTCTGCCTGATTCTCACCATTCACTTACCCATCCCCACTCTCCCTAACCTCACTTGATCTGAGAAACTCTTGCTCATGCTTGGGAACATCTTTCAGAGATCAGCCAGCCTTCTCTGACTTTTTACATGCCTGTAACACACCTTCCCAAGCACTCAGTGTTTCTCCTTTGTAGCTCATTGCACAATTATCAATAAATATTTATTCTGTCATAAGCTCTATAACATCTGTCTTCCTCATCTCTCTCGTTAGAATATAAGACCCATGATGCAAAGGCACTTTCTGTCCTGTTTGTCACTCTGTCCTCAGAACCCATCCAAGTGTGGGAGGAAGGCTCAGAAGTGTTTTTCAATGAACAGTTGATGGTTTAGAGCTGTATTATGAGCAGCTTAAATGCCAAGTTGAGAAGCTGGCACCTACTCAGTAGGTAATAAGAAATCCTAGCTGTGCTTTAAGCGGGGAAACGGTGAGAGTTAAAGTGCTGCATGAGGAAATTAATCTCTCGCTGCACTGTGGGCAGTGAACAGCAGTACACAGGAGAGAAGCAGTCCAGTCATGTTGCAAACTAGAGCCTAGACTGGCAGTGATGTTGGAAATAGAAACAAATGAGGGGTCAGAATTAAGAGATGCTGCAAAGTAAAAATCTGCAGGACCTGGTAACTCAACCCATTGACTAGTTGGAAATGGGTCAGTTTTATTCTGATAACTAGTGGCTGATGGCTGTGTACTAGACGACTATGATGTGGTCAGATACCAGTGAGAGAGCAGGGACTCGAAAGGAGAAGAGGACTGTAGCAAGGGTGCTCAAATCCCTGACGAATGCAAACACATAAGACAGTTGCATCTTCAGTAAGCAAATATGCAGACAAATTAAGACAGGGGTAAACAAATGAAACAATTACATTTCAACGTAAGATACTCTCCCTATCTAGTATTAAAAAAAAAAATCATCTGGGACTTCCCTGGTGATCCAGTGGTTAAGACTCCTCGCTTCCAATGCAGGGGGCACAGGCTTAATTCCTGGATCAAGGAACTATGATCCCACATGCCACACGGCATGGCCAAAAAATAAAAATAAATAAAATAACAATATAAAGAATAAAATAATTTTTTTAAAAGGAAATACTTTAAAATAAAAAACTCATCTGTTACTGCTTAAAGAAAGTCAACCTAAATCGTAGTAACAAATGCCTTTCTGCTTTGTGCATGCTCTGTTCTCATCAATGGACAATCATTCTTTATATCTGACCCTAAAGTTTTTTTACATATATTTATTGTATTTTAAAACGTTTACTTCCTCTTAAGAGGAACTAAAAAGCCTCTTGATAAAAGTGAAAGAGGAGAGCGAAAAAGTTGGCTTAAAGCTCAACATTCAGAAAACGAAGATCATGGCATCTGGTCCCATCACTTCCTGGGAAATAGATGGGGAAACAGTGGAAACAGTGTCCGACTTTGTTTTTGGGGGCTCAAAAATGACTGCAGATGGTGACTGCAGCCATGAAATTAAAAGACGCTTACTCCTTGGAAGGAAAGTTATGACCAACCTAGGTGGCATATTCAAAAGCAGAGACATTACTTTGCCAACAAAGGTCCATCTAGTCAAGGCTATGGTTTTTCCTGTGGTCATGTATGGATGTGGAAGTTGGACTGTGAAGAAAGCTGAGCACCAAAGAATTGATGTTTTTGAACTGAGGTGTTGGAGAAGACTCTTGAGAGTCCCTTGGACTACAAGGAGATCCAACCAGTCCATTCTAAAGGAGATCAGTCCTGGGTGTTCATTGGAAGGACTGATGCTAAAGCTAAAACTCCAATACATTGGCCACCTCATGCGAAGAGTTGACTCATTGGAGAAGACTCTGATGCTGCGAGGGATTAGGGGCAGGAGGAGAAGGGGGCAACAGAAGATGAGATGGCTGAATGGCATCACCAACTCGATGGACATGAGTTTGGGTGAACTCTGGGAGTTGGTGATGGACAGGGAGGCCTGGCATGCTGCTAGTCATGGGATCGCAAAGAGTCAGACATGACTGAGCGATTAAACTGAACTGATGAAACAAAACTTCATAAGATAGGAAAAAAAGGCATTCCAAGTGTTCCCTGATAATAGGCAAAGACAGACACTGTCAGATAATCTGGCTGCAGTTACAAATACATAAAAATATTTAAACTTACTAATTTGAGTGCTTATACCTTAAAGGCCATTATTTACTTTTAACATTAGAGAGCTTTCCATTACACACACATAATAAATGAATGGAAAGACTGATCAGTCCCTCAGATGAGATGTTCCACATCTCATAGGCTTTGAGGGTTCCTCCACCCTGTGGAAATTTTAAACTAATTTTCAGGAGTGGTTCAGTCTTAAGTGAGATATATGTATATATATAAAATGTCAAACTGCATTTCTCATTCCTGGCCTTTTGTACTGAACTTAAAAGACCATGGGAATTAAATGGCACTCAGCACCACATTCTGTAAAAGTATTTTGGGCGCATCATATAATTTCTCAGCCAACAAAAGCTTGTCTGAATCAAAATGCATTGAAAATTCCTTAAAAATGTAACACTCCATGCAAATCTGCAAGTAAACTCAGCCCCTCCCCCATTTCCCCATGAGGCTGCAAATGGCTGCAAAAGGCAAATCAGAACGTAAGCTAAAATGTGCCCCATTAGCCAATTTGTAGTACATTTACTTATCCAAGCCTCCATGTGGTAACCAGCTTTCCATGTTTGTGTTAGTGACCTTCTTATCTTAAAAATCATGATTTATCTGAAAAAACTTTTAATAAGGTCAGTGGTTACATCAACAAGAGAACAGTATCTGGTCTTGAAATAGAGGGGAAAAACTCTAAGCAAAGTGCAATTAACGACAAAGCAATAATCCCCTCAAACCAAGAGGAAATGGCTTGAATGAAAACAAATGACTTGAATTTTTGAAAAATAAACCATTTTTAAATTACACAAATGCAATTTCCCACTTTTATTTACTTTGGTCATATTATTTTTCTATTTACATATAAGCAACCAGAGTTTGATGGCCGATATCATCATGGGAATGGGCAGTAGAGGAGAGACAAGTTTCCCGGTACCTGTACAGTCGAAGCTGCTCTCATCCATGTTTACAGGGTTCAGCCTCAGCAACTACTGGAAATCACTATTTTACATGAGCTCTTACCTTGATACAGCACTAATTTCATCTTGGCAACAAGTCTGTGAAATCAGTGCCCACTTTACACATAAGGAAACTGAGACTCGGAAAGATCAGGTGGTCAGAAGGCTTAGTAGAGAGGTAAGACGTCACACAAACTTGCTCATTTGACTCTAGGTCCATTCCCCACACGTTGCTATGTGATTCAGTTCAGTTCAGTTCAGTCGCTCAGTGGTGTCCGACTCTGCAAATCGCAGCACGCCAGGCCTCCCTGTCCATCACCAACTCCCGGAGTTCACTCAGACTCACGTCCATCGAGTCTGTGATGCCATCCAGCCATCTCATCCTCTGTCGTCCCCTTCTCCTCCTGCCCCCAGTCCCTTCCAGCATCAGAGTCTTTTCCAATGAGTCACCTCTTCGCATGAGGTGGCCAAAGTACTGGAGTTTCAGCTTCAGCATCATTCCCTCCAAAGAAATCCCAGGGCTGATCTTCAGAATGGACTGGTTGGATCTCCTTGCAGTCCAAGGGACTCTCAAGAGTCTTCTCCAACACCACAGTTCTATGTGCTATGTGATTAGCACAGATCAAAATGTCTGAAATCCCTGATATTATGCCCAGGGATAAACAAAGACTCTTCAAACCCCATGTTAGTCTGATAGCTAGACCTCTTCCCACCCAATGAGTAGAATTAAGCCTGAAATAAACAACTCCACTTATATATTTCTAAAGAAGATACAAATGAAAATATCTAGATTTCCTTTTATTAACCACTGACAACAAGCGCCAAGTATTTTAACAATTTGTAATTTTTTTAAGTGTCCTTTCCCCTCTTGACTTGCCTGACTTACTTTCACAACTGCAGCCAGAACTAGTGGAAGCAGTAGGTGTGGGGTCAGGTTGACACTCCAAAGACACCTCACCTGGGGGACCATTCCCAGCACCCCACTGTTTGGCAGCACCAAGTTAGACCCACAAAACTCTTATGCCCAGACTTGTCCTGCCACACCATAGAGCCTCTACCGTCAGTCATTAAAGGCTACTGTTAAACACTACCTACTGTTTATTCATTTACTTCATTCATTCAACAATTTGGGGAAAACCAACTATGTATCAGGCACTGTGACAGATATTAGAAAATAAGGCAGAGTTACACAGAGGGAGGAGTTTAGATAACAAATGTTTAATGTGTGTTAAGGGGTATGGTAGAGAAGAATGGTGTCTATAGAAGGGACACCTAACACAGATTTAGGAGGTCAGAGGTTTCCTGAAAGAAGGATGGGATGTTTAAATAATATTAAGGGTGGGGCAGTCAGTCAAAGGAAAACCCCACTATGTGCTGAGCATGTTCTGATATTAATTATTCTAAAGTTGTTATCTCTGTCTGATATATGTGGGACTCGGGCTCCAAGGGATCTCATGATTAATAAGAGACAGCTAGTCTCAGAATTCAAATCTAGCTCTGCAAACCCCAAGCCCATGTTTCATTAACTTTTCACTGCTCTGCAAGCAAAACACCTTCCCACAGCCCTAGAGGAACCCAGGAATATGAATCAGTACTTGTCCAAGATCTCCCACTGTGCACAGTTCATCTCCTTAGAGACTTGCAAGAAAGGTTTTGGTGTCAGCTGCTATTTTGGCTGCTGTGTAAGGCACTACAGCAAGGATGCTAGAGCAGAGCTGGGGCAGAATCTGGGGAGGCTCTGTTCAGCATGTGCCAGTCCTGAACCAAGGGGAGCCCTGGAGTACACTGCGGTCATGATCCACCCATGAGCATCTCCATGCCTCTGTTTTTCAAAGCCATATATCCTTTGGTATCAAAACAAATCTTATACAGCTTGATCAGCTGTCTTCTTCCCCACAACTAATACTCAGAAACACTGGGATGTTTGCACTAATCTTTTCCACTGTCAACAGAAGAGGACTTAACTCCATTAGAGATATTCAGAAGAAAGTACTACAGGCCCTGATGGGTCATGATAAGACCATGGGGATCACAAGGATAAAATTTTAGTACAGATTCCTACATGGGTTACTTGGACTTAGTGGGCAAATCCATCATCTGGCTGAGCAAATTCTGATGCATTATTCAAAGAACAGTCTCATCATCTGCCAGCTGTACCTTCACCAGAAAATTCAGCTTTGATGAAGGAAAATCTTGCAAAACTCCAGAGCTCTCGTTCTGAAAATCAGTTTTCATTAGTGAGCGTGGCTATTAATAGGCAACTGGCTAGGCCTAAAATCTCGTCCGTATAACATCCTAGCTGCCATCTTGCTCTCCCATGCTGCCTTTACTTATTGCAGATTATAGCAAACATATCAGCTAACTGGGGTTTCTGGTGAGTTATCTGTCAAGTGATTGAGGTCATTTTCTGTTCAGTGAGACCTCCGAGGTGCTGGGTACCACTGTGTCCTATGGATAATCTCCTCTTTAAAGCAACTGTTCACAGTGATCACAGTCAGAGACCAACACTGTCATCTCTCTGACAAGCCTCATTCCAAGCCAGGCGTGGGCTCTAGGAGGGAATCCTCCATTGCAAGATTGTCTACACCAACGGAGCAATGACATGGTTCTCTGGCTTCCTCTGTCCTCCCCCACCTTTTCAGCCTTTGCTCTTCATATTCCCAGGACCTATACTGCTTCCAGCTGCCCATAACCTCTTTATCAGAGTGTTCACTTTATGGAGAAGAGGTCTCCATAAAGTGGTGCCTTCTCTGTAGGACTTCGAGGCCCTCCAAGTCAGTCCTCATCTCATTCCCTGTTCTGTTTTTCTCAAGGAGGTCACTTCGAGAAGGCTGAAATAAATTTGCCTCTAATGTTTGAAAATGATTAAAATCACAGTAACTAATAAGAGTAAAATAAATGTCACTGAAATGTCAGTAGATTTAATCCATCTAAAAGGTGCTTCTATTTTAAGGAAGACCTCAACAACTAAAGGAAGATAGCAACCTGGGGAGATATAACTGAGCAGAATGTCCGTCATCCACTCCTCTACTGTGTCAAAACTCCAGGGGTAACTTGATCAGCAGTCCACACCGACACCAGCAATATACCCGGTCCACCACTGGCCTTTGCCTCAACATTGACAGTGACATCCATAGGAGTCAACTTTCTCCCGTGCTTACGCAAGACTTAACTATGTGCCGTCCTGAGACACAGGAGTGATGAGAATTTTGTTACTATAACATTCGTGTATTCAACCTTCACTGAACATGTCTCATGTCAAACAAGAGGGCCTCCATGAAATGCACTACTTTGTATTCTAGATGAAAAGGTATAAATAAGGACAGTGCCGAATGAAAGATGCCCTCTTAGTAGCACAGAAACGTATACAGTACCAGATGTAAAAGTAGATAGCCAGTGGGAACGCACTGTGTGATGCAGGGAGCGCAAATCCAGAGCTCTGTGACAACCTATTCGGGTAGGATGCGGTGGGGGGTGAGAGGGAGTGTCAAGAGGGAAGGGACATACCTATACCTATAGCTGATTCATGATGATGTACGGCAGAAACCAATAGAATAATATAAAGCAACTATCCTCCAAATAAAAATAAATTTAAATTCTAGAAAAAGGAGATGCTCTCCTTACAAGAGTCACACACAAGGGATCTATGGGAGCAGATTTACAAGACTAATATCCTCCCAGTGATGGATGCAGAGGGCAGAATATGTGCAGATGCTTGCAGGGTGAGAGGGCAGGGCCAGGAGGGAGTGGAAGGGTACCTTCTGAGAGGAAGGTACCCAGCCTTTATCTGCAGACATGCTCCTGATTTTCCTACACTTGGAAATGTGGCCCCAGGAACATGGCCAGATAATCTGCCCTGTAGAAGTCAGCGAAGCATTCAGCCAAATGTAAGACAACTGACAGAGCTGATAGACTGAATGAGGTACTGTAGTAGAGTAAGGAGCAAAAAAACTGGCTTGAGCATGCACATTGGCTCTGCCACTGTTAGCTCTGTTATTTGAGACAATTTATTTAAATTCTCAGGACCTCAGTTTCCTTATCTGTAAAGTGATGAGAAAGTAAACATCTCATAAAGTTGCCTTAAATATGCAATTATAGTGGTAGGAGATGTGAAGCCCTTGACACCCAAAGAAATAGTCTCACAGCAGCCCCCTTGTTTCTTGATCTCCTCTCCAGGCTTATCTCTCTATCTGGAGAATCTAAGCAGAAATTACTGCTCCCAATCACAGCAGTCGGATCCCAGCATCCAGGCCTGAGAACTCAGAGAAACTGCGGAAAAGTGGACAAAGGGGACGTCATTTTTGAGAGGACAGACATATGTGCCCTAAATCTATTCAAAGGACCCAGGCACATTTTTTTGTTGTTGCTGTTTGACTGATTTATTATGATCCTCAACCTGGACTTCAGCCCCTGTATCCCTCCTCTTGCTAGTCTTCCAACACTTTTCTGTCTCCAATTCCTAGAGTCTTTACCAGCTACCAATCTGTTTCTCCAGCTAACACGTTGAGGGACAACCAACTAAAGGCAAAATCCAAGGATGTATCATACACGCAGCTGGGATGTGGGGGGAACAAGACAAGCTTCGCCTCCTCCACACCCCTCCTGGGGATCAGCTCTGACTGTTGCACCGGGGTCCTTGCAGACTTGGAGGACAGCACTCTCCTGGCCAAGTTCCAGAATTGCAAAAAGACTTTCAAAGGCATCAGGTTTATCCTTTGCCCCCAGACTCAAGACTGCCTAAATACTAAAGAAAGAAATATGTCTAGTTATTAAAAAGGCCTTCATCTCTTATGAGCCACCAAACAGATTTTTTAATTCTCTTTACTGCTTCCCCAACTTGGGCAACACATGCAGATTGACCTCAACCAGCTCTGAGTGACAAGCGGAGAAAACAAAGCAGAAAAGAGAAGGGGAGGAAATGTGTCCAATTAAACCAGTAAGATTTAATTGCCCATGTGGCGTTAAGAGGGACAAGGGTGATATCAGAGGGCAGCTGGAGGTGGGAATATCTGCATGCCTTGGGGGCTGGGAAGGCCCTGCGGCGATTTAACCCATTTGTTTAATCCTCAGGCTTTGCTGATATTAATACCAGTTTAACTCCCCTGTTAAATACCAGCTAGATTGCTCTCATGGGAGATCAGAAACAAAGCAGTAACCTCCATTTATTCAGGCATTCATTGGGCACCTACTGTGTGCCGAGGGGATATCCAGGCCCTCATCACACTGAACTCCTCAGTAAGTCAGCTGGACATCTGAGGGTTATGGCCCTTTATAAAAGCAACCCCCGTGGTCTGAAACACCCCCTTCACCTGACTGTGAGTGCTTGCAACCTCAGGATTCAGAGTTTGCTTCATCTCTTTTCACTGCTGCCATCAACACGGGCTGGGCAGCTGGAGATGCTTGATAAGTTCTATCTGACCCATAATCTAGAAGGCATGGTCTTCCCAGGTGGCTCAGTGGCAAAGAATCCACCTGCAATGCGGGAGACCCATGTTCATTCCCCGAAGTCAGGAAGATCCTCCAGAAAAGGAAATAGCAACCCGCTTCAGTATTCTTGTCTGGGAAATCCCATGGACAGAGGAGCCTGGCAGGTTACAGTCCTTGGGGGTCACCAAAGAGTCAGACATGACTGAGAGACTGAGCATACACACACACACACACACACACACACACGTGCACACATGCATGGGCACACACACACACACACACTAGAAGGCAAGTTCTTGACTTCAGGATAACATTTAATCCACTAAAAGGAAACTTTTTCCAAAAGGTCTATTTTATAGAGCGGATTTCAAAAGACTGCCTACAATGTTCTCAGAGTAAGCAATCTGACATGATAAAGGCCATGTTCAGAGTGTCCTTAAAACGTGGGCACACGTGGTACAGGACAGGAACAGACTCCAAGCTCACAATTGCTTTGTTTTAACCTTGGCAGCCCTGCAGCTTGGCTCCCACATTCAAAGGGATGATGTATTTTCCCATATTTATTATTTGCACTGGACTACTGAGGAAAAAAGCAGGGCAGCAGGCCGATGTGTCTCAGTGTGCCTGCCAGGAATAACAGAGAGGCCTTGCACCAGTGCCTCATTAGCTTATGGAAAACAGTTCCCTAAGGAAACTGCGGGGTGTAAATAAATTTAAAACATTTCAGCCTTTTGAGGACTGCCGATGCCAAATTTGTAAAACAGTGGTGGCTCAAGAACGCTGTAACATTCTATTGCACGTCTCATAAATTTAGCAGAAGTTCTATAGTCTGTTAATAAGCAAAATAAGTTGATATCACAGATGTACATTTTTTACTGAAATATGCATTACTTTGTTATTTATAGAAGCAAAAGTATAGCTAGTAGGGTAAATTCAGTCTAAAAGAACAGGATAGTTCTAGGGATAGTCAGGCATATACCTTCCTCACTCGGGGACCTGTTAAAGGAAATCTCCTCTATAGACGCTGACCCATGCCTGAGCGTATGGCCAAAACTGGCTATAGCTTCATGTATTATCCAAGCTTCAAACATGATATTAGAGAGTATTATACACGAGGGGAACAGGTGAAGCTTAAACCCAAACCTCTGATAGAACAGTTCTGTTAACCATTAGCAAGACATGCAAAGAAAGTGTTATCTCTAAGTCAAAGACAACTTTTGGTCTAATCCTTCTATTTAATAAACAAGAACCCTGAGACCCACAGAAGCAAAGCAATTTGCCAGAGTCACACTGCAAGACAGGGGCAGAGCTAAGAAAGCATGTTTCTCTCTGTCCACTGCTCACAAGACTAACAGGATGAGGGCTGCACAGCACTCAGCAGCCTGCCTGGCACATTGGGAATACTTGACAAAGGTTGGTTGTGACTATCACTGTTACCATTATCATTATTTCTGCTGCCCTGACATGCTAAGTTATACAGCTGATTTTTATCTCTTGACCAACAGTCATGACTTGAGAAGCTCAAAGTAGGATTAGTTTCACATCTGCTATCAGTAGTAGCAGTGGTTTCACATCTACTATCTACTATTTAACATGTTGTATTAGCTCAGTGTCCTCATTAGGTGATCCTCCCCAGTGTTAGCTCCCGGGTCCAAGAAACCCCATACACTCTCAGTTTCCCTCAATAAGCATAACATGTTGTTTCCCACTAAATCATGATCTGTTCCTTGAGTACCAACAAACTACATTTTATCAAGGCAGGAAGCGCATCTGCTTTTCCATCATTGTAGCCTCAAACTCTGTGCATAGTAGGTGCTCAAAAAATTGTTAATAGTTGTGGTGTTAGATGTTGGGGTTGTTGCTGTTGTTGAGTTGCTAAGTCATATCTGACTCTTTTGACACCTCATTGACTGTAGCCTACAAGGTCCTCTGTCTGTGGGATTTCCCAGGCAAGGACACTGGAGTGGGCTGCCATTTCCTCCTCCAGGAGATCTTTCTAATCCAAGGATCAAACCTGCCTCTCCTGCATTGGCAGATGGGTTCTTTACCACTGAGCTGTCAGGGAAGTCCAGATGGTAGGAACCCAGAAGCAAATAAAGCATGATATTTCTCCTTCAGGGTTTCACAGTCTGATGAGGCTAATCCTTCTTGAACCTGTTTCAGTTTTCAGCCCATATCTTCCCTGTATGTCAGTGAGCCCATGCATTTACCTCTCCACTGCTGCTGCTGCTGCTGCTAAGTTGCTTCAGCCGTGTCTGACTCTGTGCGACCCCATAGACGACAGCCCCAGGCAACAATACTGGAGTGGGGTGCCATTGCCTTCTCCGTTACCTCTCCACAATATAATCCAAATTCCTAATAATCCAAGAATAACCCTCAAGCAAGATTTTATCCAAGATTTTTCATAAATAATAGCCCCCCAGAATAATGCACCATTGGGTTGTAGAGCAAAAGAAAGCTATGTAGCACAGGTTAAATAATTTAAAGGCTATATAATTTTTTAAAGAAGCCAGAAGAAACTAACCTAAATGTAATTCAAATCAGATAAAATAAACGTCTCAAAAGAATTACGTTCTGAGAAGCTACTTGATCTATACCTAAGTTGGACAGATCTTCTAAGCACATGACTTAGAAGAGCAAAGGTCTCAGCAAAAGTTTATGAACCAGAATATGCAAACAAAGGCCAAGATTTAACACCTGGTCACAGGTTGAAGCCAGCCCCAGGAAGGGAACAGCTGGGCAAGCTAGAGGTGCACAGCCAAGGTCCCAACTCATGAGGGACTCTCCAGCGGGTCTTAACAGTGCTTTTCAAATATTAATGTAGACCAGAAGCCCCTGGAGGGCTTGTAAAAGCATACATAGCTGGCCACCCTCAAAGTTTCTTGGGGGAGAACCTGAGGGTTGACATTTCCAACACATTTCCCAGTGATGCTGGGGCTACTGGTCCGGAACCCTTAGTTTAGAGAAAGCACAGCACACGGATCTTAACACATACAGACATAAGGAATCAGCATCAACAACCTGCAGCGCATATGGTATGTTTGCCTTTTAGAAGTTCCTTGAGCCAGTCACCAGTTATGTATGCTATCCATCTGAGTGGCTCTTGAGCCAAAGGAGAAGATTAAAGAATTAAGTAGTCATTCCAGCTAATGGGACACAATGTAGGAAATAGCCTGACGTGGAAACCACCCCCTCCCAAAAAAAAAGCTCCTGAAATAGAGAAGAATCAGAACCAGAGTCAAAAGCGTGGTGAGTAGAAAAACTTGACAAGAAAGGGAAAAGTTGAGAGGAGAAATTGCACCCCTGGAGTAGTGCCAAGGAATTGGCGCTCCCCTAGACTGTGGATCCAGACCTTGTAACAGCCCCTTTCATTGAACACTTACTGTTATTCCAGTCTCTGTCCTAGGGGCTATACATGTCTCTCTGAAACCTCACAACATCCTCCAGGTAGGCATCGTCTCTTACAGATATAGAAACAAAGGCACAAGATGAAATAATATCGCCACAGCAGCTAGTAAGCGCTGGCTTTAGGATTCAAACTCATGTCTGTCTGATCCCCAGGCTTCAGTCTTATCCCCCACGCCCTCTGCTTTCCTATTCCCTTTCTCTAAAACTGAAACCCAAGGGAAAAGGAACTGCGGGAAACCACAAACAGCAGCATATGGCTAGAAGGAGGTAAGGCACACAGAACAAGAAGGAGTTGAGTGTGTGTAGAGGCTCAGGCTTCAGGTTTGAGACAAGATAGATCTGCATCCGATCTGTGCTTCTCCACTAAGGAGCTATGTGGTCTTGGGCAGATCACATAATCTGATCCCAATTTACTTATCTGTATAATAGGGATATTAATATCTACCTTCCAGAGTTATTAAAAGTAATATGGATTTTCACATTAGAATTTCTAATTTTTGCATCAAAACTTTAGATATTTTTACATTAGACTAGCATATTTTAGGGCATCTCCTAGCAAGTGTAGGTGTACAAAAGTGAAGGCGGCAGCGGTGATTTGGCAGAGACTTCTGTAGTTGAGGAGCTAGAAAGAGAACCACTAACACCTTTAACAAGTTTCAAATATCCAGATTTGAATCAAGCCTACACTCAGTACAAAGGGAACCTGCTGCTATGAGTTAACCAACAGGGGATGTGGAAAATGAAGAGGTATCTGAAGAATGGAAGTAAACAATTTCTGATCCTCATTTTCAAAGATCATACACCATGACCAAGTGGGCTTTATCCCAGGGATGCAAGGATTCTTCAATATCCACAAATCAATCAATGTAATTCACCACATTAACAAATTGAAAAATAAAAGCCATATGATTATCTCAATAGATGCAGAGAAGGCCTTTGACAAAGTTCAACATCCATTTATGATAAAAACTCTCCAGAAAGCAGGAATAGAAGGAACATACCTCAACATAATAAAAGCTATATATGACAAACCCACAGCAAACATTATCCTCAATGGTGAAAAATTGAAAGCATTTCCCCTAAGTCAGGAACAAGACAAGGGTGCCCACTTTCACCGCTACTATTCAACATAGTTCTGGAAGTTTTGGCCACAGCAATCAGAGCAGAAAAAGAAATAGAATCCAGATTGGAAAAGAAGAAGTAAAACTATCACTGTTTGCAGATGACATGATCCTCTACATAGAAAACCCTAAAGACTCCACCAGAAAACTACTAGAGATAATCAATGAATATAGTAAAGTTGCAGGATATAAAATCAACACACAGAAATCCCTTGCATTCCTATACACTAATAATGAGAAAGCAGAAAAAGAAATTAAGTAATCAATTCCAGTCACTATTGCAACGAAAAGAATAAAATACTTAGGAATATACCTACCTAAAGAAACTAAAGACCTATATATAGAAAATTATAAAACACTGATGAAAGAAATCAAAGAGGACATTAATAGATGGAGAAATATACCATGTTAATGGATCAGAAGAATCAATATAGTGAAAATGAGTATACTACCCAAAGCAATTCTATATATGACAAACCCACAGCAAACATTCTCCTCAATGGTGAAAAATTGAAAGCATTTCCCCTAAGTCAGGAACAAGACAAGGGTGCCCACTTTCACCGCTACTATTCAACATAGTTCTGGAAGTTTTGGCCACAGCAATCAGAGCAGAAAAAGAAATAGAATCCAGATTGGAAAAGAAGAAGTAAAACTATCACTGTTTGCAGATGACATGATCCTCTACATAGAAAACCCTAAAGACTCCACCAGAAAACTACTAGAGATAATCAATGAATATAGTAAAGTTGCAGGATATAAAATCAACACACAGAAATCCCTTGCATTCCTATACACTAATAATGAGAAAGCAGAAAAAGAAATTAAGTAATCAATTCCAGTCACTATTGCAACGAAAAGAATAAAATACTTAGGAATATACCTACCTAAAGAAACTAAAGACCTATATATAGAAAATTATAAAACACTGATGAAAGAAATCAAAGAGGACATTAATAGATGGAGAAATATACCATGTTAATGGATCAGAAGAATCAATATAGTGAAAATGAGTATACTACCCAAAGCAATCTACAGATTCAATGCAATTCCTATCAAGCTACCAGAGGTATTTTTCAAAGAGCTAGAACAAATAATTTCAAGATTTGTATGGAAATACAAAAATCCTCGAATAGGCAAAGCCATCTTGAGAAAGAAGACTGGAACTGGAGGAATCAACCTGCCTGACTTCAGGCTTTACACAAAGCCACAGTCATCAAAACTGAAATAAATATATATTCCGGAAATTCTAGACTTTTAAGCTTACGGTTGGACCTGTACAAGTCTGGTGTTTGGTCACCACGATGAAGCATTTCTCCATAATTTAGAGATAAGACAAACAAGGCTTCCCTCTGAGGGTTATATAATAAAATCAACATATAATCCTGGAGTTGAGATTAGAAGTATTCAAAGCGACCTTGAAGAGATAGACTGGCCCAAAGGTTCCAATAGATTCTCCTGGAACCTAATGGAAGATATTTACAGAACTAAAGGAAGAACATATAGGGGAGATTGATAAGAAATAAGACAGAATAAACAGGAACAATGGACAGTAACTCTTCCTTACTAAGAAGAAATTGCTGTGGTCCAAGTACATGGACCACAAACTCCTTGAAGACGGGAACTGTTCCTATTCACCTGAGTGTCTCCGGTATCCAGTACAGTGCCAAGCACAAAGTAGCAACTCAGGACAAGAGAGCCCCACTGTACACTCTCTGGGAAGCCAAGACTATGATGACAGCTTTCACAAAGGAGTTCCCTGTGCTCTGCTCTGACATGTCATTTGAAAACATTCCCCAGTCCTCCATGACCCATACTCTGAAGACCCAAGTCCCTCTTGGCCTGATACTCCAGCCCCATTCTATTTTCCTTTCCAGTTTGGTTTTCCACTCCTTTTTTTCCCCTAAGTCAACTCTCTACTCCTGCCAAACTGATCTACTTGTGCCCCCAACCAAGTAGCCTTATATTCTCTTGATTCCATGTTTCCCTACACTATTTGTCTCAACCATAGTTGCTCCTCTGCTTCTCCACACTTCCCAAGATCCTATCTCTAGAAATCTCCCCTGACCATCTCAGGAGAACGTTCCATCTCCCACTTTCAAACTCTCTGAGCTCTTGTTTCTCTATCATTCATTCAGCATTCACCAAATACCACCCTGTGTTGACATTTATGTTTTTTCAAATGACTGTGTCTTACCTCCCCAGAGGAACCACAAACATCACTCTTATTCATCATTGCATGCTACCTCGGACCTTGCACAGAGTTAGCACTTAATAAATGTTTGTTGGTGCTGTTAATGGTGAAAAACAAATGCTGCTGTGGTAATTCTGAAGCATCTGACATGCCCAATCCACCCACACGCTAATGTCATTGCTTTCACCGTAGGTAAACAATGTCTCTTCCACCAGCAGTTTCCACTGGTTCCACCCTGTGCCCTGAGTAAGCGGGGACAAAGGGAGACACTTGTTATTTGTCTCAGACTGGTTGGGAATCTCCAGACTGTCAGAGACCCATGGACTTTCATATCTCCAGTAACCATCTCTTTAGACCTGCTTCTGCTTGTCAACCAGCTATAGGGATCTTCTAAAAATCATTTAACATCCCTGGGCCTCTGTAAATGTCTATCCTTCCAACATAGGGTTGTCATTAAGATAAATGAGACAATAGAACTCAAAATGCTCTGAAAAGTCTAAAGCTCTGTGAATCAAGAAGAGTTTTAAGTAACCAACTTAGCCCTTTTATCCCTCTAGGACATCACTTAGCTTGGTACCTTGGTAACTAAGCCCTTGAAATAACTTTGGGGCACCTTGAACTTACCCCCTTTTCTTAGAAGTTAGTTTTGTTTTTGTTTTAATCAGAGAAAGACTAAAGCATTAGAGGGAAACTGGCTCAGGGAGAAATACTAGGGCAGGAAGGTATCTTAAGAGTTGATTGGATTGTGTTCCTTTTCCTCTATGGCCTAATTCTGAGTTTATACATGCTGAAAGGTGCTTCTTTTCTTTCAAATGCTTCAAAGAATAGCCCTGAGAAAACAACAGGAATTACTTAAACATGCAAGACAGCTGAGAGTAAAAGGTCAGGTAGGCTTGGGATTCCTGTCACTCCAGATTCCTCCAGCTCCACGGGCCATGGGTAGGTGGGCTGATTACACAGCAACCATCAACTGGCAGGCACAGAGGAGACAAGAGAAAACCACCTCTCTAGAATCCCTGGTAGCTGCTTCTTCTACTAAGAGATCACTTTCCTAATAGATGAGAATGCCCCAAAGAAAAGTTCTTTCTCCTCTCCAGGATCTCTGATTACAGCACTGATGAGTAGGCCCTGATAAGCTCACCTAAATTACCCTCAGACATCTGAGTGCTTACTGTGTGTCCAAAAGGGCCATATGCCCAACCAAGCTTTAGGCTTCTGTATGTGACTGGAAGGGCCTGATGTTTGGCATACTACAGCTGGAAAACACTTTAGCCAAAACCTTTGTGCTTGCTCCAGTGCAGTTCCCCCTCCAGAGGTTCTTCTTTGATATCAATCTATTCCCACTAGTTCATGCTGCTGATTGAATCAGGCCTTTCTTATAGACAGGTGCACAGATGATCATAGAAGCACATGAGACATGGACAAGAAGGTACAGAAAACATAACAAGACCTTTCCCTGCCCCATCACTGCATGAAAAAAACCACTGGGAAGCTGGTCTTGGCCACCTCAGGCTGCCACTACAAAATACCACAGACTGGGTGACTTAACAGAAATTTCTTTTCTCATAGTTCTGGAGGCTGGAAGTCCAAGATCAAGGAGGCAATCTAGCTGAAAGAATGACAGCTCTCTCTTGGGATTGAAGCAAAGGAGAAAGCAAGCTTTCTGGTGTCTCTTCTCATAAGGGCACTGATCCAACCATGAGAGCCCCATCCTTACAACATTACCAAAACCTACCAGATGCCCCATCTCTAATACCCCATCAAATAATGCTGAACTAGGCTAGCACTTCAACACTAATTTGGAGGAGACCCAAGCATTCAGTCTACAACAGAGCCCCAAAGAATGTCCAGAGCAATTCTCCACACTACAAAAATCAGCAAGTCGCACCTCTGTTACTTCCCCAAAGATGATAGCCTACAACCCGCAATTCCATTGGCTTCCAAATCTTTAAGTGAATCAAGAGTGATGGACCCCGAATCTGGGTCCTGAGCCCCTGCCCTCAGCCTTATTCCTTCATTAACTTTATAGTTTTAGAGGTTGATAGATTATAAAATATTGTGTGCAAACATAAGATAATATCTCACATAGTTTTGTTTTTACACAAATACCAAAATACTAAGTTAAACAAAAAAAAATATAAAAATAAAGGTACAAAAAAGGACGTCCCTGGTGTTCCAGTGGTTAAGAATCCGCCTTGCAATGCAGGGTTTGATCCCTAGTCAAAGAACTAAGATCCTATGTGCTCTGGGGCAACTAAGCCCTACTGTCACAACTACTGAGCCTGCACACTCAGGAGCCCACGTGCCAGTACTAGAGAGAAGCCCGCATGCCACAACAAAGACTCAACATTGCCAAGTAAATTTTTTTAATAAAAATAAAGGTACAAAAACCTGATGGGCATAGAAAATCTTAACAGACCCATCACAAGCATGGAAGTTGAAACTGTAATCAGAAATCTTCCAGAAAACAAAAGCCCAGGACCAGACGGCTTCACAGCTGAATTCTACCAAAAATTTTGAGAAGAGCTAACACCTATCCTACTCAAACTCTTCCAGAAAACTGCAGAGGAAGGTAAACTTCCAAACTCATTCTATGAGGCCACCATCACCCTAATACCAAAACCTGACAAAGATGCCGCAAAAAAAGAAAACTACAGGCCAATAGCACTGATGAACATAGATGCAAAAATCCTCAACAAAATTCTAGCAATCAGAATCCAACAACACATTAAAAAGATTATACACCATGACCAAGTGGGCTTTATCCCAGGGATGCAAGGATTCTTCAATATCCACAAATCAATCAATGTAATTCACCACATTAACAAATTGAAAAATAAAAGCCATATGATTATCTCAATAGATGCAGAGAAGGCCTTTGACAAAATTCAACATCCATTTATGATAAAAACTCTCCAGAAAGCAGGAATAGAAGAAACATACCTCAACATAATAAAAGCTATATATGACAAACCCACAGCAAACATTACCCTCAATGGTGAAAAATTGAAAGCATTTCCCCTAAGTCAGGAACAAGACAAGGGTGCCCACTTTCACCGCTACTATTCAACATAGTTCTGGAAGTTTTGGCCACAGCAATCAAAGCAGAAAAAGAAATAAAAGGAATCCAGATTGGAAAAGAAGAAGTAAAACTCTCATTGTCTGCAGATGACATGATTGTCTACATGAAGGAGGAATTTTTGAATTAACTTTCTTTCTTGTATTGTAAAATGTTTCCCCTGTGCCTGCCTTCAAAGCCTGAGGGTCAGGACCTGCTGTGTGTCTTAGTGCAGAGCTGATCCTTATCAGTACATGATGGCAGTCAGAGTTACGCTGGAGAAAGCATTTTAAAATCTGGTTATCCAGAGAAAAGGAATCATAGTGTGTGTTCTTTGTGTCTGGCTTCTTTCACTTCTTTCACATAATATTTTTGAGATTCACTCATATGGTCACCTGTATTAGTGGCTACTTTTTTTGTGTGTTTCTGGCTGTAGAAATCAGAACAGTAGCTGTTGCTAGGGTAGGAGGGTTGTCTCTGTTCAGTCACTCAGTCATGTCCGACTCTCTGCAACCGCATGGACACCAGGCTTCCTGTAGTTGCTCAAATTCAGGTCCATTTAGTCAATGATGCCATCAAAACATCCCATCCTCTGTCATCCCCTTCTCCTTCTGCCTACTATCTTTCCCAGCATCAAGGTTTTTCCTGTGTCTGCTCCTCACATCAGGTGGCCCAAATATTGGAGCTTCAGTTCCAGCATCAGTTCTTCCAATGAATAGTCAGGGTTGACTTCCTTTAGGATTCACTGGTTTGATATCCTTCCTGTCCAAGGGACTCTCAAGAGTTTTCTCCAGCACCACAGTTTGAAAGCATCAACCCTTTGGCACTCAACTCTCACATCCATACATTCAGTTCAGTTCAGTTCAGTTCAGTCACTCAGTTGTGTCCGACTCTTTGCCACCCCATGAATCGCAGCACGCCAGGCCTCCCTGTCCATCACCAACTGCTGGAGTTCACTCAGACTCACGTCCATTGAGTCAGTGATGCCATCCAGCCATCTCATCCTCTGTTGTCCTCTTCTCCTCTTGCCCCCAGTCCCTCCCACATCAAGNGCAGCACGCCAGGCCTCCCTGTCCATCACCAACTGCTGGAGTTCACTCAGACTCACGTCCATTGAGTCAGTGATGCCATCCAGCCATCTCATCCTCTGTTGTCCTCTTCTCCTCTTGCCCCCAGTCCCTCCCAACATCAAGGTCTTTTCCAATGAGTCAACTCTTCACATGAGGTGGCCAAAGTACTGGAGCTTCAGCTTTAGCATCATTCCTTCCAAAGAAATCCCAGGGCTGATCTCCTTCAGAATGGACTGGTTGGATCTCCTTGCAGTCCAAGGGACTCTCAAGAGTCTTCTCCAACCCCACAGTTCAAAAGCATCAATTCTTCTGCGCTCAGCCTTCTTCACAGTCCAACTCTCACATCCATACATGACCACTGAAAAAACCATAGCCTTGACTAGATGGACCTTAGTCGGCAAAGTAATGTCTCTGCTTTTGAATATACTATCTAGGTTAGTCATAACTTTCCTTCCAAGGAGTAAGCGCCTTTTAATTTCATGGCTGCAGTCACCATCTGCAGTGATTTTGGAGCCCCCCAAAAAATAAAATCTGACACTGTTTCTACTGTTTCCCCATCTATTTCCCATGAAGTGATGGGGCCAGATGCCATGATCTTCATTTTCTGAATGTTGAGCTTTAAGCCACCTTTTTCATTCTCCTCTTTCATTTTCATCAAGAGGCTTTTTAGCTCCTCTTCACTTTCTGCCATAAGGGTGGTGTCATCTGCATATCTGGAAAAACTGTAGCTTTGACTTTATGGAACTTTGTTGGCTAAGTGAGAGGTAGGAAGAGAATCAACCGAAAAACAAGATGAAAGAATTTTCCATATAATGGAAATATTCTGTTTCTTAAACTGTTTACATAGATTGTTTATTTGATTCTATGTATTATTTGTGCATTTGACAATATGTAATCATATTAATGGGCTTCTCAGTTGGTGCTAGTGGTAAAGACCTGCTTACCAGTGCAGGAGACATAAGAGACATGGGTTTGATTCCTGGATTGGAACAATTCCTTGATGGAGGGCATGGCAGCCCACTCCAGTATACTTGCCTGGAAAAGCCCATGGAAAGAGGAGCCTGGCAGGCTATAGTCCCTAAGGTTGCATAGAGTCAGACATGACTGAAATGACTGAGCATGCACACAGTTATATTAATATTTCAATACAACTTAAACTTAATCTAAAGAATAAGGTGATCTTGAGAGAAATGTTTTAAAGACGTTTTCAAAGATAATGTGTGCTTGTTTTCTCTGTCAATAGAAACATATCTGTTTCAATTCAACTATCCTGGTTTTATTAATACTTCCCCTTGAAGAAATAAAGTGTACTAATGGTATTTTAAATCAATAGATGAGGTTCAAAGGGTACAGATAAGAACATCTTTAATGAAAACTATTTTGATGCTTTATTAGTTGGTAAATGTTTTAATTCATTTGTGAAGTTTTGAACTTGGTGGACATCCTGAGTGATGGGGCTAGAGTGCGTTGAATCAATAGAAGTATTCCCAGAGTCCTCCTGGAACTTCCAATCTATCAGAGAGGACAGAGGTGGAAAAAGAAATTACGGGCATGATGAAAGGGAAAGTGTTAGTTGCTCAGTAGTGTCCAACACCATGGATTGTAGTTTGCTAGGCTCCTCTGTCCATGGAATCCTCAGGCAAGAATGTTGGAGTGGGTAGCCATTCCCTTCTCCAGGGTATCCTCCCAACTCAGGGATCAAACCTAGGTCTCCTGCACTGCAGGCAGATTCTTTACCATCTGAGCCACCAGGGAAGCCCATGCTGAGGGTTATGAAAAAGGGAAGCACTTGGAATTGAGTGAACATGGGAAGCTAATGTAGCCAGGCAAGATTTCAATGGAGTATTACTCAGCTATTAAAAAGAATATATTTGAATCAGTTCTAATGAGGTGGATGACGCTGGAGCCGATTATACAGAGTGAAGTAAGCCAGAAAGAAAAACACCAATACAGTATACTTACACATATATATGGAATTTAGAATGATGGTAATGATAAACCTGTACGCAAGACAGCAAAAGAGACATAGATGTATAGAACGGCCTTTTGGACTCTGTGGGAGAGGAAGAGGGTGGGATGAGTTGGCAGAGTGGCAGTGTAACATGTATGATATCATAAGTGAAACGAATCGCCAGTCTAGGTTTGATGCAGAATGCAGGATGCTTGGGACTGATGGCACGGGGATAATCCAGAGAGAAGGTGTGGGGCGGGAGGGGGGAGGTGGGGGGTCAGGATTGGGAGTTCATGTACACTCGTGGCTGATTCATGTCGATGTGTAGCAAATCAAATACAGTATTGTAAAGTAAAACAAACTAAAAAATAAAAATCAATTAAAAATAGAGAAAATGTTTAAACAAAGACATAAATAGTGAGTGGAATTTCACTAGATGAAAAGGAACTGAGGAAAGTCTACTCTGAGGATTTGAGGATCACAAGCAGGAGAGCCAACACAAATTGCTGACCAGTAATGAGTAAAGAGTGTGTAAGAGGAAATGGGCTAGAGAAGGAGAATGGAGTTGGGGTGAGGAAATCTTACTGTCAGAGGACACAACACAAAACTTCAAAGGGTAAGGTGAAGATTTAGACTTTGACCCTTGATCATCAGCAAGACAATCCAAGCTGATACTGTGCTTTTCTCATCAATTGTTGCTGAGAACATCATATGTCTGTTTATAAGAGAAATCTAGGGACTTCCCTGGTAATCCAGCTGCTCTTCCACTGCAGGAGACACAGGTTCTATCCCTGTCTGGGAACTAAGATTCTGCATGCTGTATGGTGAGGTAAACAAATAAATACATAATTGAAAGCTCTATATAACATTTTTAAAAAAAGCAATCTGTGTGGCTTTTGATGCATTACTTGAAGAAAGTTTTTTGTCCCATGACAGTGTGAAGACATTGAGGTTGAACATGAGACACAGATTTTACATTTCCCTGGATCATCACAAGGCTCAGCAGATACAGTTTGACACCACTCATAATGTCACTAATCTCTTGTGCAGGTCAGCAATAAGACATGTAACCCCTCTTAAAGGAAAGTAGCTGATTGTAAAATGTAAGATGATTCCATAATAATGTACAAGGCCACTTTTTGTGCCTTGAGATCTTCTGCTTCTCCAGTAACTTGTCCCAGAAATTACCTTCTCTCACTGCCCAGCCCACTGATGATGCAAAGCCTTCCATCTGCCTCGCAAACTCTAACTCCAAACCAACTTCTCCTGTGAAAACATTTTTCATCATTTTGAAATATGAATAAGCTGATATAGCATTTTTAAATACTTTCAGAGAATTGCTTGAGAAACAGACATGTCATCTTGGGTTGTGACAGAAACAGGGTAGAACCCACCACATAGTTTTAAAATTATATCAATGGAATTCTGTGTTAAGGAACTTTAGATGCTAGTTCCAGGAAGAAATTTTTGATCAAGGGTATATTTTCAACCTTATGAATAGTATAACTCTTGCTCTATCCTTTTAAACTACCAACTAAATTTGAAATAACCACATTGCTTTTAATCTATACTAGGGCATGCAAGAAGACTATGAATAGTGAATTTCCTAAAAGGAAAAAGAAACACTGATGAAGTTTTTCCATAGGAAGTTTCAGGAATTCAAAACTTTATCTTTAATCATTTGCCAGCATAAGACTACATGCTCCCAGGGAATTTTCTCCTTCATTCCCATAATGGTTTGTAATGTTCTTTAATATTTTCCTCAAGATTCAACTCGCAATTGGAATCTCAAAATAATCCTTTGTCTTCTGCTTAACAGAAAAGCGGAAGTCACCAGTTTAAAGGTTTTTGAACTACCTTCTCTCCCTATTCCTGTTGCCCCAAATATGTACCTTCATTCGTTGCCATCATTGATCCTCCCAGGCAGGAACCTCCACCTGTGTTCTGGGATGAGTCACTTCAACTCACTTATTGCACCCCATCAAAGGCCTTCTCTCCCATACCTGCAACCTCTCTTTGCACTTTCCTAAAGCACTTTAATACACTGCAGATTCCATTACAATAAAATCAAAAGGCTTACTTCTTTGACACCATATAAACATCCACCCAACATCTGGACCAGAGATTATCAATTTTTTTTTTAAATTTTAGGAACACCTTGCACCGTTACAAATTATTAAATATCTGGAAGGACTGAATGTTGTCTCCCCCCCAAATTAATTTATCTATATCTGCCAAAGCCTTAACCACCAATGTCATAGCATTTGGAGGTGGTGCCTTTGGTAGGTAATTAGGTTTAGATGAAGTCATGAGGATGGAACCTCCATGATAATATTAGTGTCCTTCAAGTTTTTATTTATTTTAATTTATTTGTTGGCTGCACTGGGTTTTCATTGCTGTACCCAGGCTTTTTCTAGTTGTAGTATGTGGGCTTCTCATTGCAGTGGTTTCTCTTGACATGGAGCACAGGCTCTAGAGCTTGAGGATTCATTAGTTGTGGCATGCAGGTTTGTTGCCCAGAGGCATGTGGGATATTCCTGGACTAAGGATGGCAACCCACTCCAGTATTCTTGCCTGGAGAATCCCATGGACGGAGAAGCCTAGTAGGTTACAGTCCACGGGATCGCAAAGAGTCGGACACGACTGAGCGACCTCACCAAGGATCAAACCCATGTGCCCTGCATTAACAGATGGACTTTCAACCATTGGACCACCAGGAAAGTTTGATTGCATGTTGCATGCTCAGTCATGCCTGACTCTTTGTGTCGCTATGGACTGTAGCCCTCCAGGCACCTCTGTCATGGGATTCTCCAGGCAAGAATACTGGAGTGAAAGGAAGATTTTAAAATATTTAAATATTAAAATATTTCATTTACAAAAAAAAAGAATACTGGAGTGGGTTGCCATGTCTTCCTCCAGAGGATCTTCCACAATCCAGGGACTGAACCCCTGTCTCCTGTGTCTCCTGCATTGGCGGGTGATTCTTCCACCTGGAAGCCCAGGGAAGTTTGATTAGTGCCCATTTAAAAAGACCTCTCTTATCCTCTGCCATGTAAGGATAGAGGAAAAAGTAGCCATTTGCAAATCAGGCAGAGGTGCTTACCAAACATGGATTTTCTTGACACCTTGATCTTGGATTAAGCCTTCAAAACTAAGAGCATAAATACTATGTAAGCCCCTCAGTCCAAGATAGTTTGTTGTAGCAGCTCAAATTGCCTAAGGAGCTCCCAAAGACCTTTTGGTTATTTATTCACTGATGTTTACCACATGCAAAATTAAAACAGACTTTTTAAATAATATGTATTTGTTTGTTTTAAAGTACCAATGGAAAACTCATTATATGTAACATCAATATCGTATTTTATGAAAAAAAAAAAAATATTTTCCATAGCAAAAAGTTTAGTACAAAGAATGGTAAGTGTTTTTAATATGTGACTTGATAGAAAACAGCTAGGTTCTCATAACTTTTTCTACATTCAACTTGTAGTAATGTTTTTGCTTTTTTGGTTGAATTATATGGAGGATATCTAGTCTCATACAAATGCATAGTCTGAAAAGACAAGATTTTTGTAATTGACTTTTCATATTCCTCTTTGATGCCATATCAAAATTTGAAAAGTAGTAGTTTTTGAAAAATTAGCTGCAAAGTGAAATCTGAAAACATGTCAGTGGACTTTTGGCACCCATTATGTTAAAATCCACTTGTCTATTTTCAATTTGAATGCGTCTTTGATCCATATTATAACATTGTGAATTGGAAATTTGAAATACATTGGTCGTTTGAGTTATGCAGCTGTTTCCAATATACAGTGGAACCCCTCGCCCCCGGCATACTCTTTAGATAATGAGTGAAAAATTTAGTATTATTATGAAAATAGTTTTGGCTTTTTGTCCTCTGTATGGTCTTGTGGTTAAAATGGCAGGATCTCATATCAGATTCTTGGAAATAACTATCACCCCTGCCACCCTCGGAAAAATCTATACGTACATTTACTATGGGAATAATAAAAATAACTTCATCACTAAGACTGCTGTTATGTTGAAATAAAATAATACATGAAGCACACTGACACACTGTAAATAACCAAGAATGATCATTCTTTTGGCATTCTTTTAGTTTCTAAACTTCTTCTATGTTTTCTTTACATTTTATGTATTTATTTATTTTATTTTTGGCTGTGATGGGTCTTCATTGTGCACAGGCTTCCCTCTAGGTGAGATGAGCAGGGGCTACTCTTCGTTGAATGCATGGGCTTCTCATAGTGGTGGCTTCTCTTGTTGCCAAGCATGGGCTCTAGGCATGCAGACTTCAGTAGTTGGGGCACACGGTTTAGCTGCTCTGCAGTGTGTGGAATCCTCCTGGACCAGGAATCAAACCTGCATCCCCTGCATTTGGCAGGGGGATTCTTATCCACTGTGTCACCAGGGAAGGCCTTCTGCATTTTCAATTTCTATACTTGGTCTTTACTTTTACCTTATCTCCACTTCTGATCTCTGACATTAGAGGTATATGTGACCTTAGGTCAAACCTGGAGAAAATTTTCAGAGATGAAAATTGTCAGCTAAATCCAAAATGGAAGGCCAAGAGGCAAGAGAATGCATGCTTTTTAGGAAATGAGATTTATAGAACTTGGAAAGCAAAGAAAACGAGTCTTAAACTTCCAAGGATATAAAAGTTTCACCAAGAAAGGAGTGACTTATTAAGGGCATTTTCTTATTAAGGAAAGTATGTAACATATTCTGAGGCATCTCTAGCTTTTCCTAGGGTGTCCCTGGGCATCTGTGTAATAGGAAGCAGAGTTTCTCATTCAGGCGCCTTGGTTTGATGAATCACTTGGGAAAAGCTTTATATCAACCTGAGAAAAATGCTTGTGTTTGGCTCCTGAGCCATAAAAAACAAACAAAAATACCTGATTTCAGCTCTTTGTCAGAAATCTGACTCAAACTGTGTTCAAGTTTCCTGTTTTAGCTGTTATTGCTGTGTAACAGATCACCCTCAAATTTGGCAGGCCACTTTAAAACAGTCATTTCATTAAGCTCAAAGATTCTCCTGTCAAGAATTCAGACAGGGCACAGTATAAACAGCTTGACTTCTGCTTCTCCATGTCTGGACCCCAGCTGGAAAGATCTGAAGACTGGGAGGAACCCTACAGAGCTGGAATCAGCTAAGGGCTCATTTACTCTCATTGCTGGGCTTAGCACCTATGCATGGTGTTTCCATGGATCTGAGGCTCTCACAACATGGCAGGTGGTCAGGCTTGGCACAGGACTCAGGGCAAGGATTCCAGAAAACAAGTTAGAAGCTGCAATACCTTTCATGGCAGTTTCAGAAATCATGCAGTATCACTCCCACCATATTGGATTGGTTGAAACAGTCCATCACAAGACTGCCTGGATTCAAGTGGAAAGGACATAGACCCAACCACTCAACAGGATTAGTGTCAAAAAGCTTTGTGACAATGTTTTAAAACTGCCTGAGTTCCAGACAATGGAAATTATTCTCTGGAGTGTAAGGAAAAGAACAGTCTAACCCTGTGAACTTGGACCTGGGGATGAAGAATAAACAAGAGATGCAACAAAAGGCTTCAGGGCCCAGGGAGTAAGATAGAGAGTTGGACAGCTGGGGACCTGGCTGGACCGGGCTGTAGAAGGATTAGGGTTCTCTGGTAGCTGAGCTGGGTTTGAAGAGATAGAATGAAAAAGTTTGGCAAGGAAAATGGAGAAATAAAGTAGAAACAAAATAAAATCCCTCATAATTCAATCACTCAGAAGAAGTGACCAGAGTTTATTTATATTCTGATATGTTTGTTTCAGCATTGTGTCTGCATATAAGTGAGTGAGAATGTTTATGAGCTATGCGAGTTTGTATGTGTGTTCATACACACATATGTGTGTGGGAGCATGCATGTCAATCAACTTTGTGATCATATCATATAATCAGTTTTATGTCTTGTCTTTAACCCAAAAGTTGATTTACTTCTCACTGGCATCTTGCTCTGAACAGATTTATATTTTAGCTTTGTTTGTTTCTGCTAAATTAATCTTGATAGAGTTCTCTTGTGCCTAAGTTTCTGTTTCTGTGCCTAGAGTCAATAGCCTGCTAAGTTATTATTGTTGTTAGGTGGTTTAGTCGCTAAGTTGTGACCGACTCTTGCTACCCCATGGACAAAGAAGCCTGGCAGGCTACAGCCCATGGGATTCTCCAGGCAAGAATACTGGAGTGGGTTGTCATTTCCTTCTCCAGGGGATCTTTCCAACCCAGGAATTGAACCCAGGTCTCCTGCATTAAGGCAGATTCTTTACCAACTGAGCTACAAGAGAAGCCCATTAGTTGTTAAGTATTTATCAATTTGAATAAGTCTCCCCAACATAGACATGAACAAAGTCACTAATTATTCCTGTCCATGAACTTTAGGCTCAAATACAAACACTTTGCCAGACCCTGCCATCTGTAATTGACGTGCCATTCCGGATACTACAACAAAGAAGACAAGAAAAAGCTACAAACATCACTCCTCCCTTCCAGAAACTATTGACATTGCCCCAGGCTCACTATTTCACCCCCTAAAAATTCTCCTTATTTTCCCCTTGTAACAAATGTACAAAACAATATAGTAAACTCCTATCTCCTCAACCGGTAGCTTCATCTACCAGCAACCCATTGTTCTGAGATGAAAAAGAGTCCAGCTAACATCTCCTAAGCTCCTGTGCCTACTTCTGAGACATCTGTTCGATTCCTAATCCCAGTCATCAGCAAGAGCCTAGGCAGAAAGGATTTCTGCAGAGCAAATTGGTAAGGAGAAAATTATCCTGAGATTTGTATCACAGAGAAAAGCTATAGCCAGAAGTTAAATACAGTAAGAGCCCTCTGTATGAATGAGTTTTGTTCCGAGAGTATGTTCGTAAGTCCAATTTAAGTTCAATGAAGTTAGCCTAGGTACCCAACTAACACAATTGGCTATATAGTAGTAGTATACTGTAATAGTTTTATAATAAATAAAAAACAAACATAAAAAAAACCATTTTTAATCCTATAGTATAGTGCCATGAAAAGCACAGTAACACCTTGTAACAGCTGGCATACAGGGGCTGACATCAAGTGAACAGGCAAGAAGAGTTATTGATTGGAGGAGATGGGAAATGGTAGAGCTAAAGCATCGTCAGCAATAGGAGTGGAGGGCAAGCTCCAATTTCACTCATGCCTGATGTTGATGACACAGCTTCTGGTTCCTTGCTGGAAAGAGATGCATGCTCACATCCTTGAGAGTTCACAACTTGAAGATTCATATGTAGAGGACTTACTGTATCTCTGCCAAAAGGTTTAAAAGAACATAAAAGCAGAGAGTCTAACTGAATATGTAGAGCTGACTCTTGAGCAACACAGATGTGAACTGCATGGATCCACTCTGTGCTGTATGTACTATGCTGTGCTTAGTCGCTCAGTCATTTCCGACTCTTTGCAACCTCAAGGACTGTAGCTCACCAAGCTCCTTTGTCCATGGGGATTCTCCAGGCAAGAACACTGGAGTGGGTTGCTGTGCCTTCCTCCAGGGGATCTTCCCAACCCAGGGATTGAACCCAGATCTCCTGGATTTTAGGCAGATCCTGTACTGTCTGAGTCACCAGGGAAGCCACTCTGCATGAGTTGTTTTTTTTTTTCCCCACTAAATAATGTGCTACATTACTACTAAATAATGTACTACACTGTCTGGTTGGTTGAAGCTAAAAGATGTGGAACTCAGGCTAAGGAGGGTCCACTGTTAAGTTATAGCTGGATTTTCCACTCTGCAGGGTTGATGTCTCAACCTTCTGCACTGATCAACGATCAACTGTATAATGTATTTTTTTAACAAAAAAATTTTTTTATATGGCTAATGAATATTTCCAAATGAGTAGTGTGTCTCATTCAAGGTAGCCAGCATGGCTATACAATTATTCTAATGATGCTATGCTAATTCATATCCTTTTAAATTCTTTTGAAATGATCTTCACAAAGGCTAATGTATTATTCTGTCTATTTTCATTGGCATTTATTCAACATTCATTAGTCTCTGCTTCTTGTTGGTCACTGCTGTAGGCAATAAGGTTGTAGTGATAAATATGATATACAAAATCCCTGCCTGCTCAGTAATTATTATAAACAAACAAATATTTTTGATGGTACTAGGTACTGACAATGAGAGGATGATTTGGGAATATTTTAGATAGGGGGGTTAGGGTGTGCCTTTCTGAGGAAGTAAACTGTGACGAGAAGGGGAAAATAAACTTAAGATCTTGGAAGAATGGCTTAGAGAGGAAGCACAGTTTACTTTGACTTATGGATAAATGGAAACTACTGCAGGGTTTTCAGAAGGCAGTTTCTTAATCTGGATAATCTTTAAGAGCAGATTTGAGATAAGTGAGTAAATGTCATGAGTGATTCAGTGGAATCATAGAGTTTATGGTACAAACTGAGTTTTGTGGTTTGGGAAGTCATTTTTAAAAGATTATTTTCAAAACTGTGTTAGCAACCAAGACCACAGAAGTTTCTCCACACTAGCCTCACCCTCTGTGAGATACATTGCATAAATACAGTGGAAGTAGATGTACACCACTGTTAAAGAGATATATAAATATATAATATTTAATAAGGGCAGACATGTTTGTAAAGAATTTAGTGTAAGGAATTGAACATATAAATTGTATGTAACTAGATAATATGGTTATTTCATTACTTTTCTTTTCTTTTGGGAAGGGTTTGAAAATGCCCTAGGCTTCCCTGGTGGCTCAGTGGTAAAGAATCCACTTGCCAACTTACCAAGGCAGGAGACACAGGTTCAGTCCCTGCGTGGGGAATATATCCTGGAGAAGGAAATGGCAACTCATTGCAGTATTCTTGCCTGGAAATCCCCAAGGACAGAGGAGGCTAGCTGGCTATGGTCCATTGGGTTGCAAAGTCAGACACAACTTAGAGATCAAACAACAAATATGCCCTTCAATTTTATTTTTTTTAGTCTTCACGACAACTGTTATAGTATACTTGCCTCCAGAGCTTATCCAAATGATCACATATTCCAATTTAAAGGAGCCAAATGTAATGCAGTTTCCTTGAAGTCTAAAGGCAGAAGTGATTCTGGTTCATTAGCGAGACTTAAACTAGCCAATCTATAAACATAGAGAGACATGGCATCCATATGCATTTTTTTCCATTTCATAGACTTTACCACTGAGACTTTGGGGATCTTCCCGTAAGTTTGTGACTCATCCTTGGTTCAGATGACTTAATGCTTCCATCTAACCAAGGGAAGGGAACATGATCATTTAACAAATCCACGATCCCCAGTTAGGATGCCAGGAGCCTCTAAAGAAATGAATTTGTGGCTTGGCACTTGTCATCTTCTCTTTTTTCTTTAAAAAAAAAAAATAGTGCTTACAGTTGGCCTACTAACTAGCATTTCTTTCATCCCTTGAGGGTATTTCTGGACCAGTTTGCTTTGCTATCTCATAACAGACTACAAAAGAGAGTGGCTAAGTTTCCTTGTATACATACAGCAAAGCAAGCCGTATTCCTGTTCCCCCTCATCTTGTACTTAGTAAAAATGCTGATGCTTAAAATAGTCCAGTCTTCTGCACATAAATCATCTCATTGAAATTTTTATAGTAACAATCCTATCAAAACAAGTCAGGAATTAGTTTTAATTTTACAGATGTGGAAATGGAGGACTACAGGACTTTTATTTCTAGCTGAGGGTCACTTATTAATAGGTCAACAAGGTACTCAGAGTGAAATCTGGATCCCACAAAGTCTAGTACATTCTTCTGATACAGCTCATGTCTCTACAGAAAACACCCAATACGTACCTTATATAAGCTTCCCCACTCTGAAGTGAATATTAGATGCTGTATGCAATTTAAGTATTCCTGTTTTCCTATTGTGTATTTGTTACCTATAGAGGTGATTTGTGTGGTTAATGAAAAATTCTAGACAATTGACAAGCTGGCAGAGACAATAGCACGTCTTTCTCTTCAATAGACCATTGACTGAAGGTGAGTCTGTGACCTTCATTTGAAACTGATGCTGGAAGAAGCAGTTAGGAGATAAATTTACCCAAATTCCTAGTTGAACACTGACAGGCTATGTCTCCTGAAGCTGACATTTCCACATGAATTTTAAAAGCAGGATAATACCTACAGAAAGGCTTCTAATGGTTCTGCACACACACACACACACACACACACACGCACACACAGGCCAACCCATCAGTGATTTTTCTTGGTTTAGTACCTATCCTGTGTGGTTCAGAAAAAAATGAGCAACATCTGAAAGTAGGCTGATTTAGTTGGCTGGAAGGAGGATAGATTGAGGGTGGAGTGGGAGTGACAGGATCAGAGTTCAGGAGTAACAGGCTTATTTATTGAACTGGGTGGAGAATCCAGCAAAGAAACTGAGCCGAGTGTTATAAAACCTAGGACTATTGGGTTAGAGGGTTGAATGAAAAAGAGTCTTCGGTTGTTTTACTGGACATTAGTAATGTGATCTCTCTTTGCTTCCTCCTCAAGGATTCTACCTTCTTAAACCTCCTTTGCATACAAAGGTTTACATTACCGTTTTGTGAGCTTTGGAATAGCATTTGCTTTGTTTGTAGGATTGCCAGATTTCATAAGTGAAAATACAAAATTCCCGGTTAAATGCAAGTGTCCTATAAACACTGAATAATATTGTGTGTGTGAGTCTTAAATATTGCATGGAATAATCTTTTACTAAAAACTGATATTTGCAATTTGAATTTAACTAAGGAATATCTTGTATTTTATCTAGCAACCTTATTTGTTTAACTAAGACATGGAAGAATAAAATGAAAATTGGAGAAGGAAATGGCAACCCACTCCAGTGTCCTTGCTTGAAGAATCCCAGGGACGGGGGAGCCTGGTGGGCTGCTATCTATGGGGTTGCACAGAGTCGGACACCACTGGAGTGACTTAGCAGCAGCAAGACATGGAAACAAGTAAGACAGTTTATTTTATCGGCTTTTATGCAAATTGGAGGGGAGTTTCCTGGAGGCTTGGAGGCAGTAACAGCTGTTGCCAAGCTTGGCTGCACACATTAGAATCACCCAAGGAACTCCAGATTCTGGTGCAGTTGCTCTGAGATTCAGCAGGCACGGGATTTTTTCCAAAACATTTCAGGTGACACTGGAACAACAAGGAGCTAATGATTGATGTCCAGTGAGTCTCATCCTGTACTGTACAACACAGAAATCTAAGGGATTTGTTGAAAACATTCATCCCTAGATCCTACCCCAGAGCAATTAAATCACTGTCTGAGGGGACAGCCCCTTAGCCCATTGCAGTTAAGGAAAAGCTCCCAGTAAATTTCAATGTTCCTTCAGAATTCAGTTCAGTTCAGTCGCTCAGTCCACTATAGGAAACTTTTAAAGTTTATCTTTCATTTTTTAATTTATGTAAAATTATAATAATGATTTATTATAATAAATCCAAGCAATAAAAGAGCATCTAAAATAAATATGAAGGACTTCTCTGATGGTCCCAATGCAGGGACCCCAGGTTCAATCCCTGGTCAGGGAACTAGATCCCACATGCCACAGTTAAGACCTGACACAGATAAATAAAGTAAAAGTAATAATAATAGTAAAAATAAAAATGAACTTTCCCAATTCTAATTCCCAAAGGTATCAACTATTAAAACCTTGATCTGTTTTTCCAGCCTCAAGGAAGGAGGAAGCAACTAGAGGCAAGTTATAGGTATCTTTTATCTTCTAAAGAAGTGGCCAGGCTTCACATGTAATGGACCAGAACTTTGCCACATCACCATGTTAAGAAAATATTAAGGTTATTCAAGGCTTCCCTGTGAATCAGTGAAATCAGAAGGGAAGAAGGTGAGAAGAGATTTGAAGGACAGAACACCCTCTACTGCCGTCACCCTCCACTCCTGACGTCCCATGTGATGGTGCTGGCACTGAGGAACGCTCCTGGCTGTTCTCTGTCCCCTCATTCACTCGCCTCATGGAGCAGAATGATCTACCAGCTAGCGAGTTGGAAAGAAGGAACCGGATAGAAGCAGTTGCTTGTTTTTGCCTCTCTTTGGGGAGGCAGCCTGTCTGTAGGGAGCACACATTTTCACCTCTTCTACCAGGTAAGTTTTGTAGGTCAAGTTTCCACCAGAGACCTCTCCTGTTTACCAGCTTTGCCTGAGGCAGGGAGCCGAACTGACTAGAGTGCGTGCATGCTCAGTCATGTCCGACTGTTCCTGATCCCATGGTCTGTAGCCTGGCAGACTCCTCTGTCCACAGGATTTCTCAGGCAAGAATGTTGGAGTGGGTTGCCATTTCCTTCTCCAGGGAATCTTCCTGACCCAGAGATCGAACCTGGGTCTCCTGCATTGGCAGGCGGATTCTTTACTGCTGAACCACCTGGGAAGCCCAGCTGATTCTAAACCTATTGTTGCCAGAGAACTCCACTTATCCTTGAAACAGCCTTATCAAGATAAAAAGAATTTCTGCTTCCCTCCCTTATCTATTTCACAGTGAATTTCATTCACAAGATAAATCTTTCAAAGCATCAGCAATATAAATATAGTTCCTCTTTGAAAGTTATAGAGCTATCAGTGAAGACAATGACATAAGCTCTCCCTGATTTCCATATCCAGGCAAGTCCTGTGGCAGTGTCTCAAGCAAGTACCATGAACATATTGTAAACAGGAATATACAAAATCATATGGAGAGAGACATACAAACACAGAAAACGCAAAGAAAAAAAAATGGTCTAACTAGTAGAAAAAATAATGACAAGGGGATAAAATAGATGCTGAGCATTGCCAGGAATAATCCTCTTTGCTGTCACTCCATCCACCAGATCACGGAATAAAATATTCTGACATCCCCAGCCACGTCATCTGTTCCATGTCATCTGTTGGGCCAGCAGGCAGATCAGGACATATCTGGGCAAGAGTTATATTCAATTGCCTATATATGTCTGTGTTTCCTTTTCCCTACCCAAGATAAGAGTGAGATTATCTTTGCATAACTGATGTTCCACTTTGAACCCAAAATTATATTTCATCAAAGTAAGAAAACTTTTCAAATAATGAATAGACTTTTACCAAAAAAAGACATATTTTAATAAGGAAATTGAACTCAGATCTGAGTGGTGACTATAGAAGATATCATAGTATCAGTGGATAAATGGATAAATGAGTAAACCTCTATGTTACTCATGACATAAACATTTTAAATGTTTTTAAAAGTTGTTGGTTTTGTAACATTGTAATTTAGTTTCTCCTTTGTAGTTAGATGACCTGTATGAAATTAGTATGGTGTAATGAAGTACTGTAGACTCAGTAAGCCTGTGCTTAAAAATGATTTAGAACATTAGAAAATCTTTAAACTGGGTTTTAATTTTTTATTGCTTAAAAGTACAGTGCTATGAAAAATGTTGCATTAAAAGTTTTCAATCGGTGCTAAATTTCTGGTGTAGTAGAAGGAAATTGAAATAAAGAATGGAGATCCAGGAACTCCTTAGGAGTCCAGTGATTAGGATTCAGCGCTTTCATTGCTGTGGCCCTGGGATCAATCCCTAGTTGGGAAACTAAGATCTCACAAGCCTCGTGGTATAGCAAAAAAGTGAGAGAGAGAGAGAAAGAATGGAGATAGTTTTTACTTCTGGTTTTAGTATTAATGCAAATTGCTGGTGTAACTTTGACTACATGACCAAGGCTTTTCTCAGTTTCTTTGCTTATATATTAGAATATAGGGCAGATAGTCCTTAATGCTCTTCTAACTCTAAAGTCCTCGGATTCTAAAAGTTACAGATTAGTACCCATATATCATCAGATGAAAAAATGAGCAGAATTTACTAAAGAAATCCATGAGCTAGTGCTGCCCTCTATAGTGAAAAGGGTGTAAAAGGGTGTGCTGTAAAACTAGGTAAATATATTTTATCATTCTAACTGCATTTCTCTGGCACCCTCTATGTGTTGATTGCTGCAAAACCAAGGTTTTTTTTTCTTTTCTTTTTAACTTCTAACTCTGTTTTTATGTTATAAGAAAAATTAAAAATTAAATAATATTTAATGCTTGTTAGCTAAGACAATTTGAGCAACATGTTTTCTTAAAACTGTTGAAGGAAAAAAGAATGTTCTTGCTGCTGCTGCTGCTAAGCCGCTCCAGTCGTGTCCGACTCTGTGCAACCCCATATATGGCAGCCCACCAGGCACGCCTGTCCCCGGAATTCCCCAAGCAAGAACACTGGAGTGGGTTGCCATTTTCTTCTCCAATGCATGAAAGTGAAAAGTGAAAGTGAAGTCTCTGTCATGTCTGACTCTCAGCGACCCCATGGACTGCAGCCTACCAGGCTCCTCCATCCATGGGATTTTCCAGGCAAGAGTACTGGAGTGGGTTGCCATTGCCTTCTCCAAATGTTCTTGAAATTTTCCCAAATAAATTTATCTGAGCCTGAATTACAGAAGACTGGCACCATTTTATTATTTTTGCTTTTAAATGTCATAGTTTTATTGTGGTGGTGGTGGTGAAGTCGCTCAGTCATGTCCGACTCTTTGCGACCGCGTGGACTGTAACCTGCTAGGCTTCTCCTAACCTACTAGGCTTCTCTGTCCATGGGATTCTCCAGGCAAGAATACTGGAGTGGATTGCCATTTCCTTACTGTACCTGGGTTTTAAAACATTTTCATTGAAATAGTTGACTCACAATTCTGTGTTAGTTTCAGGTGTACAGCAAAGTGATTCAGTTACATATATTTATATAAATATAGGTGTATATATAATCTATCTATCCATATAAATACTTTTTCATTTTTTTTTCCATTAGAGCTGGCACCATTTTAAATGAATCACTCATTATCTAACCAAAGTATCAGGAACGTTAAACAAATTTAGTGCTGCTGGAGAGTCAGTGGGGTGTTGGGACTCTCTCCAGAGAAATAGGTGATAGTGGATTTCACACTCCCTCTCTACCCTGATAGCACAGCAGGGCATATGTGGATGTGACACACTCTTACCGCTGCTTCACTAAGGCTGGAGGGGTTGAGAAGCTGCAGCGGCCCCTGCTCCCTGGCTTGGACCAGTGGACCCATGAGCATGAGTCGTCACATCATTCTCCCACTCTTTCGCTAAAGCCTGCGGTCATCCACACAAAAGCCTCTCTCTTGCTGCATGACTGAAGCTGGCAGGCAGGCACAGTCAAGGCGTTTTTCCCACTGCCTTACTGGCAGTGTGATGTGACTGAAAGTAAAGCAACTGAACAAAAATAAATAAGTGGTACTACATCAGAGCTTCTGCATAGCAAAGGAAACCATCAACAAAATGAAGGGACAGCCTACTGAATGTCAGAAAACCTTTGCAAAGCATATATCTAAGATACACAAAGAATTCATAAAACTCAATAGCAAAAAGCCAAACTATGGGCAAAGAATATGATTAGATATTTTTCCAAAGAAGATATGCAGATGGTCAATAGGTACATGAAAAAATATCAGCATCACTAATCATTAGGAAATCATCACTTGTCAGAATGGGGATCAATAAAAAGACAAGAAAACAACAGTGTAAGAGAGGACGTGGAGGAAAGTGATCCCTTGTGTACAGTTGATGGGAATGTAAATTGGTGCAGTCCCTATGGAAAATATTGTGGAAGTTCCTCAGAAAAGTAAAAACAGAACTAGCATACAACCCAGCAATTCTACTTCTTGGTATTTACTCAACAAAAACAAAAACACTAATTCAAAAAAGGCACATGCACCTCCATGTTCATTGCAGCATTGCTTTCAATAAATAGTTAAGACCTATGGAAACAACCTAAGCATCTACTGAAAGACGAAGGGCTAAAGAAATTGTAGTATATCTATATCTTCATATAGGTGTATATCTCTATCTACCTAGCCACACATACACAATGGTCTACTACTCAGCCATGAACAGAATGAAATCTTACCATTTATGAAAATATGGATGGACCTTAGGTAATTATGCTACAGAAATTAGTCAGACAGAGAAAGATAACTACTGAATGATTTCCTTTATATGTGAAATCTAAAAAACAAGTCACACTGCTGACAAAGGTCTGTCTAGTCAAAGCTATGGTTTTTCCAGTAGTCATGTATGGATGTGAGAGTTGGACCATAAATAAGGCTGAGAGCTGAAGAACTGGTGTTTTTGAATTGTGTTACTGGAGAAGATTCTTGAGAGTCCCTTGGACTGAAAGATCAAACCAGTCAATCCTAAAGAAAATCAATCCTGAATATTCATTGGAAGGACTGATGCTGAAGCTGAAGCTCCAGTACTTTAGCCACCTGATGAAAATACTGACTAACTGGAAAAGACCCTGTTGCTGGGAAAGATTGAAGGCAAAAGGAGGAGTGGCAGAGGATGCACTCATTAGATAGCATCACCAACTCAATGGACATGAGTTTGAGCAAACTCTGGGACATAGTGAATAACAGGGGAGACTGGTGTGCTGCAGTCCATGCAGTTGCAAAGAGTTGGACACAACTTACGCTGGACAACAAAAAACAAAACAAAAATCATAGGTACAGAGAACAGAATGGTGGTTTCCAGAAGGGAGAGGGAAGTAGTGGGCAAAATAGGTGAGGGGTGTCAAGATGCACAAACTTCTACTTATGAAATAAATAAGTCATGGGCATATAATGTGCAGCGTGGTAGCTATAGTCTGTAACATTGTACTGCAGGGCATCCTTGAAAGTTGCCAAGAGAATAAATCTTGAAAGTTAATTTTTATGATGACAGATAGAAACCACAAGCATACCTTATTTTACTTCACTTTATTATGCTTTGCAGATACTACATTTTTTACAAATTGCAGGTTTATGGCAACCTTGTATAGATGGGGAAACAGTGGAAACACTGGCAGACTTTATTTTTGGGGGCTGCAAAATCACTGCAGATGGTGATTGCAGCCATGAAATTAAAAAGACGCTTGCTCCTTGGAAGGAAAGTTACGACCAACCTAGACAGCATATTAAAGAGCAGAGACATTACTTTGTCAAAAGTTCTGTCTAGTCAAGGCTGTGGTTTCTTCAGTAGTCATATATGGATGTGCGAGTTGGACTATAAAGAAAGCTGAGCACTGAAGAATGGATGCTTTTGAACTGTGGTGTTGGAGAAGACTCTTGAGAGTCCCTTGGACAACAAGGAGATCCAACCAGTCCATCTTAAAGGAGATCAGTCCTGTATGTTCATTGGAAGGACTGATGTTGAAGCTGAAACTCCAATACTTTGGCCATCTGATGCGAAGAGCTGACTCATTGGAAAAGACCCTGATGCTGGGAAAGATTGAAAGCAGGAGAAAGGGACAACAGAAGATGAGATGGTTGGATGGTATCACTGATTCAGTGGACATGAGTTTGGGTAAACTCCGAGAGTTGGTGATGGACAGGAAGGCCTGGCGTGCTGTGGTCCATAGGATCACAAAGAATCGGACATGACTGAGCAACTGAACTGAACTGAATTGTGTAGAGCAAGTCTATTGGTGCCATTTTTCCAATAGCATTTGCTCACTTATGTCAACTGTGTCATATTTTAGGGTGATTTTGCAATACATCAAACTTTTTCATCACTGTTATATTTTGTACAGTAATCTGTGATCAGTGATGTCTAATGTTACTACAACTTGCTAAAGACTCAAATGACAGCATTTTTTTAGCAGTAAACTATTTTTAAATTATTTATTTTCAGACGTAAATGTTATTTCACTCAATAGACTATAATATAGTATTCACATAACTTTTATGTGCACTGAGAAACAAAAAAAAGTTTGTGTGAATCACTTAATTGTAATGTTTGCTTTGTTGTGTTGGTTTGGAACTGAACCTACAGTATCTACCAGGTGTGCTGGTAAACTTAGTGTGGTGATCATAGTGCAGTATTTACAATTATCAATTATGCTACATACCTGACACCAATATAACATTATGTGTCATTATACATAAATAAATGCTTTTAAGATAACAAAATGTTTGTTGAGCATCTTAAATGCATCACTGTCCTGGGCTTTATGTTTACTGTAATAAACGATCAATTCCTACTTTGATAAAAATTTGTCAAATTTACCATTTCAGTTATATTTACCATATATTCAGTTTGCCAACACGCCATAAAACTTGTCTTATTCATCTCCAGCAGTGACAAGAAGTTTACCCGAGCACATGACACAACCAGCCAGCTTGAAGTATCTAAGTAAACGGGGCAGAAATATATCACCCAACACTTGAGATCATGCTAGAGACATGGTCTCTATTGAATGTGCCAATATCCCATTGAACACATGTCCACCTTGGTCCTGCTTAAAAATATGTCTCACATACTAGCTTGTGAGCTAATAATTACATCCTTTCCACATTTCTGCCTCCTTCTGACTCATAAGTATCCCAGCATCTGAATGGAGTATATGTTTAATAAAGTAATGATTGATAGAGTGAAATAGTAGAGAGCATGTTAAAACTTTTTCCTGGCTACTCTTGATGAAAGTGAAAGAGGAGAGTGAAAAAGTTGGCTTAAAGCTCAACATTCAGAAAATGAAGATATGGCATCTGGTCCCATCACTTCATGGCAGATAGATGGGGAAACAGTGGAAACAGTGGCAGACTTTATTTTTCTGGGCTCCAAAATCACTGCAAATGGTGATTGCAGCCATGAAATTAAAAGATGCTTACCGCTTGGAAAGAAACTTATGACCGACCTAGATAGCATATTAAAAAGCAGAGACGTTATTTTGCCAACAAAGATCTGTCTAGTCAAGAATATGGTTTTTCCAGTGGTCATGTATGGATGTGAGTTGAACTATAAAGGAAGCTGAGCACCAAAGAACTGACGCTTTTGAACTGTGGTGTTGGAGAAGACTCTTGAGAGTCCCTTGGACTGCAAGGAGATCCAACCAGTCCATCCTAAAGGAGATCAGTCCTGGGTGTTCATTGGTAGGACTGATGCTAAAGCTAAAACTCCAATACTTTGGCCACCTGATGTGAAGAGCTGACTCATTTGAAAAGACTCTGATGCTGGGAAAGATTGAAGGCAGGAGGAGAAGGGGACAACAGAGGATGAGATGGTTGGATGGCATCACTGTCTCAATGGACATGGGTTTGGGTGGACTCCAAGAGTCAGTGATGGACAGGGAGGCCTGGTGTGCTGTGGTTCATGGGGTTGCTTTCAGACACGACTGAGTGACTGAACTGAACTGATAAATCTTGGACTTCCCTGGTGGCTCAGTGGTAAAGAATCTGCCTGCCAATGCAGAAGATGTTGGTTCAATCCCTGGGTCAGAAAGATCCCCTAGAGAAGGAAATGACACCCCACTCTAGTATTCTTGCTTGAGAAATCTCATGCACAGAGGGGTCTGGCAGGCCATAGTCCATGGAGAAAAGAGTCGGACACAACTTAGTGACTTAACAACAACAACAGAAACAAATATTGCAAAAATACATCCACTGACTTTTATTGTCATTCAATAGGTAGAGGTGAACGTCTACTGAATGAATTTCTACCATGTGCTGTTGTTAACTATGTATGTGTAATCAGGTAGCACACTATGTTGCCTCACTCTGATGAATTTGGAATGTGTTATTTTTGTTTTTCTCTCTTCTGAGTTTGTTTTACAATTTAGGAGACCTAGAGGCTAATGAAAAATGCACTGTGATGGTCAACCAACTTACGGTAACAGATCCATTTTAAATATTAGCTATTTCTAGCCAAAAATCTGAATTTGGTGTTCATTTATTAAATCTGGGCCTATAGTTTCCCCAAACTTTCATCTTTCAATATAAGTTACATTAAACCTTGAATACTGGGAGGAGAAAGGACTGAAAAGTAGCCAGCAGTCCCATCAGAGGCAGCATACCATTCCCTGGAATCACTGCTTATTCTATATTTGACCTTAATTTAGCATCTAGTTGGTTGGAAAATTCAGCTAGTAAATTAGTCCAGTAGCCATATTTTTTGTAACATTTCTGAGAAATCTGTCATTAAGGAAAAAATGTCTTAAATGACAGTTACAATTTCTAGAAGCTTTTCTACACGATATACTGGCATTGAAATCATACTTAAAATTTAAATGTGTCTTAAATAAGTGGACTTGAAATAAGTACTCATAAATAACACTTTATATCAGAAAGCTAGTTACTCCTATGAAGTCTGAAGTCTTATCTGAGTATTATTCAACTCAAATATGGATGAGATGCAAGGTATGATTCAACCTGAGGCAAATTGCTCTCCACCTGTTAACCCATGAAATCAAACAACATATGCTTCCAGAATACAATGGTGGAGCAGGTTTGTGCCAGGCTTGTGCCAGTGGAGACAGGTCAAATGGTTACCACCAAAGGTTGCTGTCTGTTGCTCTCTGGAAAGGCAACCCCTGAGACTTGTGCTACACTGTGGGCTAGTGAGCTGGCCAAAAAGTTCATTGATTTTCCATGGTATAAGAAAACTCAAACGAACTTTTTGGCCAACCTAATCCCAGAGCATGTCTGCGGTGTTGGGGTGTGGCACCAGACTACAGAGACCAGAGCCCTACCTGTGAGATGGCACCAAACAGCTGCCACCAAGGTCCCACAGGTGCTGGTGGGCCCTTCTTGAACCACTCTGCTCCCCAGGCTGTTGCACTCAGGCCTGTGATGAGAGTGGCAGCTTGGTTTTGGGAGTGGCAGCTTGGTTCTCTCTGAATCCCCTTTGGGGATCATTCTTCATTGTCTTGGAGAGTAGTACCTGGCTTCTGATCAGATCCATAGTAACCTCCTTCTCAGTCACTTGGCCACACACTCAGTGGTCTCATTTTTTGCAAGATAGATAGGCTGGGGATTTTCCTAATCTTAAACTCTGCTTCCTTGTTGTTTAACAATCCCATCTTTAAGTCCAGTCTCTCAGTTTGAATTTTACTGCCAGCAGTTAGGAAGAGCCAAGCTGCAGTTCAACATTTTGCTCAGAAATTGTTTCAGCTAGGTATTCTCTTTCACCACTTGCAAGTTCTACCTTTCACCAAAGACTAAACAGAAACACAATTCAGCAGTTTTGTGTTTTTATTTTGTTTTGTTTTGCTACAATAAGGATTGCATCTCTTACAGTTTTTAATAATCAGTTCCTCATTTCCATCCTGGTCTTTATTGTCCATATTTTTACCAACGTCCTATGGTTAGATAGGTATTCTTTAGGAAGACTGATATGTTTTCTACAGTGTTCCTCTTTCTGAGGTCTCATCAGAATCATCTTTAAAATTCTGTTCATGACAATCTATGTTGTTTTCAGTATGCACTTCAAAAATCTAGCCTCTATTCCTCACCCAGTACCACATTTTTACATATTTGTTATGCACCATTGTCACTGCTCAGTATCAATTTCTTTCTTTCTTATCAATTTGCTTCTGTTTGGGCTGCTATTATATAAATACTGTAGACTGAGTGGCTTAAACAATGCATTGATTTATGATGGCTCTGAAGGGTGGGAAGTTCAAGATCAAGGTTGGCAGATTATAAGGGCACTGGGCTCGATAAAGGACAGAAATGGTATGGACCTAATAGAAGCAGAAGATATTAAGAGGAGGTGGCAAGAATACACAGAACTGTACAAAAAAGATCTTCATGACCAATATAATCACGATGTGTGATCACTCATCTAGAGACAGACATCTTGGAATGTGAAGTCAAGTGGGCCTTAGAAAGCATCACTACAAACAAAGCTAGTGGAAGTGATAGAATTTCAGTGGAGCTATTTCAAATCCTGAAAGATGATGCTGTGAAAGTGCTGCATTCAATATGCCAAAAAATTTGGAAAACTCAGCAGTGGTCATAGGACTGGAAAAGGTCAGTTTTCATTCCAATCCCAAAGAAAGGAAATGTCAAAGAATGCTCAAACTACAGCACAATTGCACTCATCTCACACGTTAGTAAAGTAATGCTCAAAATTCTCCAAGCCAGGCTTCAGCAATATGCGAACCATGAACTTCCAGATGTTCAAGCTGGTTTTAGAAAAGGCAGAGGAACCAGAGATCAAATTGCCAACATCCGCTGGATCAAGGAAAAAGGAAGAGTTCCAGAAAAACATCTATTTCTGCTTGATTGACTATGCCAAAGCCTTTGACTGTGTGGATCACAATAAATGGTGGAAAATTCTGAAAGAGATGGGAATACCAGACCACCTGACCTGCCTCTTGAGAAACCTATATGCAGGTCAGGAAGCAACAGTTAGGACTGGACATGGAACAACAGACTGGTTCCAAATAGGAAAAGGAGTACGTCAAGGCTGTATATTGTCACCCTGCTTATTTAACTTATATGCAGAGTACATCATGAGAAATGCTGGACTGGAAGAAGTTCAAGCTGGAATCAAGATTTCTGGGAGAAATATCAATAACCTCAGATATTCAGATGACACCACCCTTATGGCAGAAAGTGGAGAGGAACTAAAAAGTCTCTTGATGAGTGAAAGAGGAGAGTGAAAAAGTTGGCTTAAAGCTCAGCATTCAGAAAACTAAGATCATCATGGCATCCTGTCCCATCACTTCATGGGAAATAGATGGGGAAACAGTGGAACAGTGGCAAACTTTATTTTTGGGCTCCAAAATCACTGCAAATGGTGATTGCAGCCATGAAATTAAAAGACACTTACTCCTTGGAAGAAAAGTATGACCAACCTAGACAGCATATTAAAAAGCAGAGACATTACTTTGCCAACAAAGATCCATCTAGTCAAGGCTATGTTTTTTCCAGTGGTCATGTATAGATGTGAGAGTTGAACTGTGAAGAAAGCTGAGTGCCAAAGAATTTATGCTTTTGAACTGTGGAGTTGGAGAAGACTCTTGAGAGTCCCTTGGACAGCAAGGAGATCCAACCAGTCCATTCGGAAGGAGATCTGTCCTGGGTGTTCATTGAAAGGACTGATGCTAAAGCTAAAACTCCAATACTTTGGCCACCTCCTGCGGAGAGCTGACTCATTGGAAAAGACTCTGATGCTGGGAGGGACTGGGGACAGAAGGAGAAGGTGACGACCGAGGATGAGATGGCTGGATGGCATCACGGACTCGATGGATGTGAGTCTGAGTGAACTCTGGGAGATAATGATGGACAGGGAGGCCTGGCGTGCTGCAATTCATGGGGTCGCGAAGAGTCGAACACGGCTAAGTGATCTGAACTGAACTGAATCCCATTCATGAGCGCTTCACCTGCATGACCTTTCACCTCCTAAAAGCTCCACTCCAGACACCATCACATTTGGGTAACCCATAAATTTTGTTGAGGGAGGATACAAACAGTCTATTACAAATACTCAATCACAAGTCAAAAATAAAATAGCATTTTACTATAAACCATATTATGTTTATTTAGAAGCCAAAAACAATATGATGAAACATGAAAACACACACATTTCAGAAAAGAGCTTGTTTTGTTCATCAGTCTGATCAGTTTTACACAATGAAATATTGTATATTTTTATATAAGAAATATAAGTTATAATATAAACTGTAGTATTAAAGCATAAGAAACAATATTATTTTAAAGAAGGAAATTGTAAGAGACGTGTTACTACTGTAAAAACTCTTAATAGAAATTTTAAATGTCATGCTAAAACTAATTTTTCCCTAGTATTATGCATCAGGTCTTAGAATGTAAAGTGAAAGTGAAGTCGCTCAGTCGTGTCCGACTCTTGCGACCCCATGGAAGGAACCCTACCAGGCTCCTCTGTCCATGAGATTTTCCAGGCAATAGTACTGGAGTGGATTGCCATTTCCTTCTCCAGGGGATCTTCCCAAACCAGGGATTCAACCCTGGTCTCCCGCATTGTAGACAGACACTTTTACTGTCTGAGCCACCAGGGAAGTCCCTGCCTTAGAATGTAGGGATGTAGCAAATAAAAATGAAATGTTTATATGGTAAACTTTCTCAATACTATTGTCTCACTTGTTATATCAAATGTCATACATCATTACATGAAATAATATATCTGTCTATTTAAGACTACAAATACCTTTGCAAATAAAATTATTATCTTAGAAAGCAGCAGATTTTACATTATTATTTTTTTAGAAAACTAGCAGTAGAATATAAAAATGAACATTACAAGAAACTGGGTAAAACAACACTTATCATGAAAACATGAATGTAATTTAAAAATGAGGCACCTTTCTTTCACTTCAATACAAAATTCAATGGGAAATTCAACGGGCAAAGGCTTTCATCTCATACTTAAGCACACTCAGTCTTGCTTCTTTTATTTATTTATTTTTTTCTTCCTGCTTCTTTTAATAAGCAGCAGCAGAATACATTCCATTCTATATACTGGTTGTGTTGAAAGAACACAGTTCATGTCCAAATAGGAAACTAAAGTGCAGTAGAGGCAAGCTGATTTATCAGAGTGTGTTCACTAATACACTGTGCTTTTAGCTAATACAAACAGGTACAATTTTTACACTTACTATGTTCATCCAAATAACCTTTACTGATTAGCTATAGATCCCAGAGAAGTAGCATGTTTGCTCTTTTATCACTTTCTTTTCCTAGATACACATTTATCTATCATTTAAATAAAAAACAGCAAAGTAATATTATACAGTATCTGCTTTTGCAGTTTTTGCATTTACAAAATGCTACACAGAATATCACATTTCAAAATTTAAAAGTGAAACTCCAACTTTTGCAGTTTGAACAGGCTGGTTTGAATCAGTGATCTTTTTTAAGAGGAAAAAAAATCATCTTCTCTGTGTCATATCAAATGAGATACAAAGCTTTAACAGGCAGCAGTAGAGATTTGACCAAACCTATTTTATATGTAAAGCATCTATAGCCAAGAGAGGTTAAATGTATCAAATGTAAGCTTCTCTTAAGGGCACTGATGTCTCTAAATTGCTCAGAGATCCAGACTGGTCATGGCCCTGGTCACCTCTTTTCCTGATAGGCTGACCCTATCTTCATAGGGAGTCAGCTCCTGATTGTGCATGCTAGTAAATGAAGCATGGGAAATATAAGCTTATGATATGAAAAACATGTTTTATTTTGTAATAAAATAAAAATTTCCATGGAAATTTTCATAAGTTTGCAAAACAAGTTTCTGATACATTTGCACAAGTAAAGTTTTCTTTGTGCAATAAAACATAATATTTCTATCTGCCTTCCTTTTTGTTTTTAATAATGAAGTGTATCATTATTTTCACCTGAAATCAAATTTGTCTTCAGCAACTGGACATGATGGAGAGGAGAGGGTTAGAGATAGAGCCTACATGACTCTATCTCAACAAAGATTGCTCTTAAAAGACCACAATTTTACTATCAATTAGTATAAGAGCTTTGGGATTCATTTTCTCTTATGTTTAAAGTGTTTCCAAGTTCACCACATATATATATATTTATAATGAGTCATAGTTTTTTCATGATAAACTCCATGTCTACCAAGTAGACAGATACGCAACTGAAACACGTTTAGATGTGTTCTTCCACTTACACTCTCAGCCTACCTGTTAATGCTAACATCCAACAACATTAATCTGCAAGAGCAGGTAAATATATTTGTGAATAGTTGAGGGCTGACTATGAGCCCAGGCAACTTTTCTAAATTTTTCTTTAATTAATCATCATTGCTGATGTGTGGTTCCATCAATCATGATGAATGTTTGAATGTTGTGGTGGAGAGCTTTCAAAATACATGAAGTCCTGAAATTAGAAAAATAATTATATGTATAATAAATATCAAATTAGAAGATAAATAATTATACAAATAAAACAGTACATAAGTAACTAAGTGCAATGCATAAAATGTTACTCTTTATAACTTAACAGGTAATCTCATTCCACGTAAGAATAAATCATGAAATCTTTAGTGAAATTTTCATGAAGAGACCCTAATAGGAAGAACAGCAATTGCAAATTTGAAACTGTGGGCAGTCAATAAACTTTCCACTTGGGGTACCAATTAACTAAATTTTCATTGTTGAAATGAGAAAAACTTAGTAATCTATATTAAACATGTTTTAAAAAGGATTAAACAAGTTAAACCCATCAATTGCAATATGTTAAATAGATATTTTAAGGTAAATGCTACCAATTTTATTTCTATGCTTTACTTAATAATATTAGCCATTAATCAGATAGAAATACAGCAAAGGAATTGTACCTAATAAATACAGGATGGTACAACACCAAGGAGTACATTGACAAAGAGGTGAAGAGAAAGAACATCAGCTTTAGACTTATTTTACTTCATTAAGAAATCAACTGATAGGCATCTTTAAGTAGTGAGAATAATAAGTAACATGCAATGATGACAATTACATTGAGTGGATGCTTAGTATCTTTCAATCATGATCCTTGCTCCTTTACTAATATAATAGCTAATATTTAAAACCCTGGAATTTATATATATATACATATATACATATTTCCTTTCCATTTTACAAATGAAGAAACTGAGGCTTGCAAGTGTTAAACACTTTGCAAGACATATAACTCACAGAGTCGGACATGATTTAGCGACTGAACAAGACATAATCAGTTAAGTGGCAGAGTCAGTTTCAAACCTTATTGCCTTTCTACTACATATGCTACTTCTCATCAGAAAGAATAATTCTCTCAGAATAGCTCAACAGCAAAAGGCTTACAATGAGGAAGCAAGCTCCAAAAATCATGGCTTTCATGGTCACATCCAGGTCTAATGGGAAGTGAATTTCAAAGTGGTCAGCATCGCTCATTGCTGATAACACACCATTCCACTTCCGAGTGATATGCCAATAATGGAAATACCATCCAGAGACAGGATCTAGAAAGACAAGAATACGACTTTAGGATGATTAAAAGGTGTTAAAACGCATGCTTTATTCTCCTGTTTATAAGCAGTTTACCCTGCTGTCACTTTCACAATTTTTCAGTACAAGCATAGGGCAGGAAATGAATATAGTAATAATAAAATTTCAAATAGGGAATTATGGCCAGGAAGAGTTAAGTGCCCTGCAACTGGTTAATAACCAAACTGGGGAATATCTTACAATTCTCAAGCCCCATGTTTCTTCATCCTCCACTGAGTTATTAGGAAAGCCTTTCAGTGGAGGTATGATTTAAACTGATTTTGAAATTGTTTCCCTAAAGGAAAGGGTGGGAATTACGGATTGGGAGGGAATCTCTCCACTGGAGGGAAATATGCTAACAAAAGCAAGATGGTCTGATTTATTGTACTTCACAAAACCCATGTAATCATTCAGGCTTCTGTGGGTCCTATGCTCTTCTTCTTTTTTCTAGTATTTGTTTATTTGGGGCTTCCTTGGTGGCTCAGATGGTAAAGAATCTTCCCACCTTGCAGGAGACCCGGGTTTGATCCCTGGGTCAGAAAGAGCCTCTGGAGGAGGGAATGGCAATCCACTCCAGCACTGCCTACAGAATTCCTGAACAGAAGAGCCTAGTGGGCTACAGTCCAAGGTGGTCTACCTCACTGCACTTCATAGAATCCATGTATTCACTCAGGCTTCTGTGGGTGCTGTGTTCTTCTTTAAAGTATTTATTTACTTATTTAGCTGCATCGGGTCTTAGTTGTGGGACATGGGATCTTTTGTTACGGTGCACAGACTCTTATTTGTAGCCCATGGGCTCAGCAGTTGTGGTGCAAGGGCTTAGCTCCTCTGTAGTATGTGGGATCTTAGTTCCCTGACCAGGGATCAAAACTCTAATCCCCTGCATTGCACGGCAGATTCTTAACCACCAGACCACCAGGAAAGTCCCAGTCCTGTCTTCTTAAACAGTCTCAGAATCTCAAAAGCTTCAGCTTCTAAAAGGGAGATTCTGGCACTTGCCACAAGGAAAACACACAAATACCACTTTTTGGTGATTGGAATCATCCAAACACCCTGCCCTCAAAATCTGGCTTATCCTCATTTTCAACCTATCTACAATGGTCTTTTAATAAATAAATAATGGTTGACAATACAGTTATGTAAAACAAGAACTAAGGGAAGTTTATTGGGTGTCATAGAAAATATTTGAACGAGCAATTTTAGATTATGAGTCTTGTTGAATTCCAAAGCATTAGGAAGAACGCTTTAAGGAGCCCAGGAATCTCCTTTGTCAGAACTGTAGAGTAGTAAGATATCATTCAGCTCCCTTAGGGCTCAGCTGATAAAGAATCCACTTGCAATGCTGGAGACTTGGGTTCAATTCCTGGCTTGGGACGATCCCCTGGAGAAGGCAAAGGCTACCCACTCCAGTATTCTGGCCTGGAGAATTCCATGTACTGTACAGTCCATGGGGTCACAAAGAGTCAGACACGACTGAGTGACTTTCACCTTAGAGATACCATTCTGTAGCCATTGAGATAAAGACAAAACAGAAGGATTTTTCCTTTTTCAGAAAATTTTATAATTCACTATAAGTTTTATGCATGTTATGAGCCTTGTATTGTGTTTTGAGGATGCAGCAGGCTTCTATCTTGCACAACCTCAGGGATGCTCTATTTGTTCTGTGGTATATGGGGCCTCTTCATTACTAGGACCTATATTTTTATTGGAAATCCTTGGTAAAATGGTTACTGAAAAACAGCCAAGAATAAAATGAATGCATTAGGTCAGGCTATTTAGTCTCAAGTTTAATATTTTAAATGGTTTCTTCTTATTTTCATTTAATATGGAAATCATAAAAAAGATTTGTGGAAAGCATTAAGCAATCCCCTAAAAATAATTTGAAAACTTCTTGATGTCAACCTGTTATTTAACTCTTTCCTCACACTATTCATTCACACACATACACACACACAAATCATCTAAAGCCAGATCATTCTGGGGCCGTTAGTACATGTAGAAAAAAAATTATAGAAATATATTTATATTTGTTTACCTCAAAAACAGAATCTGAACCACAGCCATAGGTGGAACATGGCCCAAGTACTCCCATCATATCTTCTTTCTTCTCATTTTGGAGGCTGTACACTGCCCTGCACAGGTTCCAGTGTTCAGCTACAAAGCCAATGGTGACGCCAGGAGGACACTGCACCTCCAGCTGCAAATGAAACAGGGACAGAGGTGGGTGAATATGCCATATTAACACACACACACACAATTCTTTCCAGAACTAGGGAAACTGTCATTGGTATAGAGTCTTCCATTTTCCCTGGGCTATTTCTTAGGGTAGTATGTCAGAGAACAGCTTTGAGAGGTGAGGCCATGTTCCCTTCAGGACAAAATTACTGCTAGTTATAAAATGGTCAGTTCTCTAGGCTCTGTGTCCCTCAGCTGTATATGGAGCATCTACTTGGGATCCTCTGAGTCATCTCTGTAGAACGTGGGGAGGACAGAACCGATACACATGTGCTGGAGCTCATGCTGCTTGGTGATGGTGGTTTGGTTGCTAAGTCCTATATGACTCTTTGCAACCCTATGCACTGTAGCCTGCCAGACTCCTCTGTCTGTTGGATTTTCCAGACAAAAATACTGGATTGGGTTGCTGTTTCCTTCTCCTGGGGATCTTCCCAACTCAGGGATCAAACACTCATTTCCTGCATTGGCAGGCAGATTCTTTACCATCTGAGGCACCAGAGAAGCCCCTCATGCTGCTTACTGGGCTGTAATAAAGTTCTTTGTCTCTGACCGAGGGGTCTCATGTCTTGTGGCACAATCCACAAAAAAGTAACATGCTAGCTTCTTAGACTGAACATGACAATTATAATAGAAAATTTAAGGGAATGAGCCATTCTGAAAATCAAATGCTGTGAAGACAACAGAGTGTGCATACAAGTATAGGATGAGGTGGAGATTCATCTCAAATATGACAGTTGTTACAAAGACAATAGTGACAAAGGAGGAAGCTATAGACAATTGCTAATATTCACTGAGCGCTACACTATTTGCCAGGCACTGTGCTAACACAGGACTTCTCCGTGGCTCAGCGGTAAAGACTCCACCTGCAATGCATGAGCTTCAGAAGACACAGGTTCAATCCCTGGGTCAAGAATATCCCCTGGAGGAGAGCATGGTAACCCACTCCAGTATTCTTGCTTGGAAAATCCCATGGACAGAGGAGCCTGGCAGGCTACAGTCCATGGGGTTGCAAAGAGTCGGACACAACTGAAGTGACTAAGCTCACACATACGTGGTAACATAGTTGACATTTATTTACTACATGAGCCTCAAAATAATCATCTTATGAGATAGTACTACTAATATATCCATTTTATAGGTGAATAAATCAAGGCACAGAAAGGGCTATAAGTTAATTCTATTGCAAAGGCTGGTACTTAATATAAAATTAAAATATCAATAAATCTAAGGGATATTGTTCTGTCCAGTTCATGTATTAAGAACACTGAGGCTCAAACAGGCTAAATCAGGGGTACCAATCCCCAGGCCATGGACTGGTACCAGTCTGTTGCCTGTTAGCAACTGGGCCACAAGGCAGGAAGTGAGTGGCAGGCATGTCTGTATTTACAGCTGCTCACTTCCCATCCCCTGCATTACTGCCTGAGCTCCACCTCCTGGCAGATCAGTGGCGGCATCAGATTCTCACAGAAGCGTGAACCCTACTGTGAACTGCACACGCCAGGGATCTAAGGTTGTGAACTCCTTATGAAAATTATCTCCAAACCATCCCCCTGCCCCAGGCCATGGAAAAACTCTTCCATGAAACTGGTCCCTAGTGCCAAAACGTTTGCGGACCACTATGTCAGTGGCGTATTTGAAATTCAAATTCTCTTGGATCACTCTCTAAAACTAATTTTCTTTTCCTTGTAGTAAACACTTTTTCTAGGGTAGCGTGGATTATAGAAGAACAACCAAAGTGTAACTCGACACATTTGCCTTCTAGTTCCACCATCTACCAAATGTAACACCATCCTCTTACAAATTTTTTTGTAACAACACCAAAACAATTATTCTATTTTTGAGTCACCCTTTCTTTATCTGCAACAAGGTGTAGATATAATGGGTAGAATAAAAGTGTCTGAAGTGCCTTCCGATTCTAAATGCGTATCTATTCTGCACACGCCAGGGATCTAAGGTTGTGAACTCCTTATGAAAATTATCTCCAAACCATCCCCCTGCCCCAGGCCATGGAAAAACTCTTCCATGAAACTGGTCCCTAGTGCCAAAACGTTTGCGGACCACTATGTCAGTGGCGTATTTGAAATTCAAATTCTCTTGGATCACTCTCTAAAACTAATTTTCTTTTCCTTGTAGTAAACACTTTTTCTAGGGTAGCGTGGATTATAGAAGAACAACCAAAGTGTAACTCGACACATTTGCCTTCTAGTTCCACCATCTACCAAATGTAACACCATCCTCCTTACAAATTTTTTTGTAACAACACCAAAACAATTATTCTATTTTTGAGTCACCCTTTCTTTATCTGCAACAAGGTGTAGATATAATGGGTAGAATAAAAGTGTCCGAAGTGCCTTCCGATTCTAAATGTGTATCTATATTTAGTGTGACCTTATTTGGGGATATATAGGTGGTACATTTAGATAAATGTGTTGTAGTAACGGCCTTTCTGCCTGCCAATGCAGGAAGGAGATATAAGAGACAAGGGTTTGAGCCCTGGGTTAAGAAGTTCCACATGAGGAGGCCATGGCAACCCGCTCCAGTATTATAGCCTGGAGAATCCCATGGATAGAGGAGCCTGCCAGGCTATAGTCTGTGGAATTGCTAATTTCTAATTCAACAGATAACAATTGATAGGATTTCAAACACTGACTGCATGCGTGCTAAGTCACTTCAGTTGTAAATAATCTTAATTTGTGCTCGATCCCCCTAATTAACACCCAAAGACATGAACCCACCAGAAAACTGCCTTGGTGATTTTCCACAGGTAGGATTATTTGGCATTTGGCTTCCTTCCTCCCCACTAGCTTCCATTCTGACTGTGCCATGAAAGTCCCCTCCTGTGTGGCTTTCGAAGGAGTACAACTGTGCAGTGAAGAGTTCGATCGGAAAACACAATGGATGAGACCTCTGTCTCATCTGTCTTCTTACCTCTTGCCTGGCAGAGGGGCAACAGAAGCAGCAGCAGGTGCATTTGAAAGGTCTTTGCATTGTCATGACTTCTCGGCCCATACAGTCGGTGACCCGAAGCACGAAGGGCCTCAATGTCCGGTAAGCATTCCTGGTGTAGTCATCTGTGTCTTCAGTCACAAAGTAAACCATCTGGCCCGTGTTGTTTTTAATATCATATCTATTATTAGTTTCAAAACCTGTTATCACTAAAAATAAGATGAGAGAGATTTCTTATTTTAGAAGCAGTCAAAATGGGCCTCATGAAGTCCTTCTGTAGTACTTGACAGGGGCCTAAAACAAAACAGCTTTTTAAAAAATTTCTATTGAAAAATATGCAATGATTAGAATGCTAATATCTATCCTAAAATTATATAAGTTATTTTGAAAATTTGAAACATTTCTTTTAAGAAGTTCAGTGTAACTTTTCTGCATAGAAGCAAATACTGGAAATGATACTCCTGAAGTATTTGAATTCAGAAAACTTTAATTATAAAACCATTTAAATGAAATTATCCTCTGGACCATAAATGAATGAATCAGCTCATGAAATAAGCTGAGATGATTAGGGTCATCACTAGTTGTAAATAAGAAAACCAACCAAGAAAAGTTAAAGGCTCCATGTAGTGGTCAAGTGAATGAAATGAATGTGTCTATCTTGTACAGTACGGGTCAGGAAATTTGGGAGAATAGGCATTGTGTTTACCTTGATGTCTTCTTACTTCCATAGCATGGACTTAGAACTCAGCAGACTGAGACTAGTTCCAGCTCCTCCACAGATTAGCTGACAAGGGTGCCCTTGGCTAACTCAATTAATCTCTTGGCTTCTTCTTTCCTTGTCCATGAAAAGTGAATATGGAGGAGTTGAGATGGATAAAGGATAGGAGGTTCGACTAAATAAAATATAAGATCTTTTGAAATCTTAGGTATGATGTTTAAATAGACAAAATTACACAAGTCCCTTTGTGTCTTTCTTGAAGATAGGGCAATAGAAAATAGTCTTTTCTCTTTGAAACACTAAAAATGATCACTATAAATAAGGAACTAGATGTTGGGTAATGAAAAATTTCACCTGATTCAAATATTACTGGACACTACAAAATTATACGTACTTTCCAGGGGTTCAAAATGTTGAAGAACGTGTATGTTGTCCAACTGTTGGGATAGAACAAAGCAATTAATTAGGAGAGAGAGAAATACCAGAAATAAATTAAACCAGTATTAGAAAAAAATGAATGAGACAGAGGCTAAAACATATCAATGGATGCAAAAACATCTTTTTGAAACTGAATGGAATCAAAAACATATGAAGTGAAATTAGCCTATCAGCACCTGATCAGGTGGTTATTAACAGAGCTATCCAAAAAGAACACTCTCCTTCAGTTCCACCAAAAAATACTGAAACATTTGCTTAAAATATTATAAAATTATTTTCCTGCTCCCAAACAGCATCTAGAATAAGCTGTGTTGACATCAATTGCTCCTAGCATCCATCATGTCACCTATAGACTGGAGGTGTCAGAAAGTTCAGGACAGTTTAACATAGACCAGCCATAGAGAAGCCAATTTTCTCACTGACTTAAAGAGTGTGAAGTTGGCAGGGTGGATCTTCCACAGGAATGTCCAGTCTTCACAGGTACCTCTGAAAGAGGTTAATACACCAACTTCCATTCACTTGAGCTGCTGCTTCCCTAGTGCAGCTTTAACAGGGGAGGACCCAAAGAGCTGGAAGTATGTGATTAGGAATAGGGCAAAGGAGAGGAAACATTTAGGGATTTGATCCCTTGAAAATGGAGGTTGGGCATACCATTACATCAACTTCTTCCTTAACTTAAGGGTCATTGTAAAGATAAACAGTTTGACTGGCCCATCACCTGTTATACTTGAGAACATTGTAGCAGAAAAGAAACCCCTTTAAAGACAGACTAATCATATCACTGTAATTTTAGATAACTCAGATAATTCTTGTTGCTGTTCAGTCGCTAAGGTGTGTTCGACTCTGCGACCCAGTGGACTGAAGCATGCTGGGCTTCCCTGTCCTTCACTATCTCCTGGAGTTTGCTCAAACTCATGTCCATTGAATCAGTGATGCCATCCAACCATCTCATCCTCCGTCACCCCTACTTAGATTATCAGATCATTCCTAATCCATGAGTCCAGAAAATTGCCTGAAATGCCGTATTTCACCAACTACTTGTTGAATAATTAATGAATACTGCATTAATGTAGTAATAAGAAAAATTTAAAATAATGTAAACAGACACAAAAGTCTTGTGGCATGATCAACTACAGGATGGTATAGAGAGGATACAATCTTTATTTGACTAAAAAAATTTTCTTTATAAAAACCCAATCAGGTTAGAGTCTAAACATCTCTTATAAAATTATCAAAGGTGGCCAGTCAGGGTTGCTTTACAATCCCTTTGAAAAAATCTAGGGGCTTTCTAATATCTATAACTTAAAAGTAAAGTATTCACCGCTTGGTAAGAGCTTCCATTGCTGAGCAAAATATGCTAAAGAAATGATGCCTGTTGATATGAATGGAGTTTACTGAATAAGATGCTATAGTTTTAAGAAGCAGCACTAACCAAGTGTGGAGTCACTTGCCAATCCAGTGTCTAGAAATAACGTAAACCTGATACCCTGGATGTTAAAGTGTCAGGATAGTCCTGATAATGATTCATGTAATTAGCACATGAGATAGCAAAAAACTAGGATAGGGACTTCCCTGGAGGTCCAGTGGTTAAGACTCCAAGCTTCCACTGCAGAGGGCAAAGGTTCAGTCCCTAGTCAGGAAACTAAGATCCCACATGCCTTCAAGTGGTGCAAAAAAAAAAAGAGAGAGTGAGAAAGAAAACTAGATAAAAGAAAATGTCTGGATGCTTGGCTCTATGTCTTCCATGCATATACATAAGGTGTTTTAAGTATTAACATCTGCACAGGTTACCATACATTGGGTGGGTCCTTGTGCCAGAAATATCAGGCATATTATAAACTTTATCCCATTAAAAATTCTCCTAACAACCCAGTTGCATAGGTATCATTAGTAGTATTATATAAATGATGAAATTCAAGCACCAAGAGGTTAGAAAAGTTACTCAAGGTAGAATGAGGAGGGCGCAGAGCTAGAATAAAAAGCCAGGTTGTCTGGCTGTAAACCTGTTTGTTTCTTTTACATTTTTTTAAACTAAAAACACTCCTAAAAGGGAAAACAGTATTCATAAAATATATTCATTTAACTTCATTCAAATAGAAGAAATTAAGAAAAATGTTTAATATTTGAATGAACAATATTAAAGCTATACATTTTTTAAAAGAAATGACATCAGATATTAGATTTCTAAGGAAATTTTCTGTTTTTAGAAAATATTAAAGTTTATGAAAAAATAAACTTTTTAAACCTGATTAACTTATAAGCATTTTATAAGCTTCCAAAATAATATAGTGGTTATTCTAGCACTTTACCTGAAGGCTCTGTATTTCGTCAAATTTTGTCAAACAATAATTTAATAAAGTTTTTGGTTTATTTAAAGTCCAAATTTTCCTGATCTAACGGTTTTACTTTCAAGATCAACACTATAACTTTGTAACAATGGTTTTCAATGCACAGGATTAACAGTCAGTATATAAAGTCAAAAAGAGAAACATGTCAGTGTCAATGAACATTTGGTTGACTACATGGGGAGACAAGTATTGAATGGGCAAGTCCCTTGCTTTTAAGGCATTTAAACACTTGCTTTTTCTAAAGGTGATAATAATTTAGTAGCTTCTAAGGAATTTACAATAGTAGGTTTATCTTATTTTCTTTAAGCAACATTTTTGTTTCTGACATGGGTTTTTAAACAACACCATTCAGTACACAAACATGTTGGCATATTGCTCCAGCTTCTGAAATAGTTGTCCTAATCCTAAAATGTCCATATAAATGAAAATTAGGGAGTCTCTATGTTGTGAAAAGGGGTTCTCTGGAACTTGGCCTGAAATAATATCCTTATTATTGTTGTTTAGTTGCTAAGTTGTGTCTGACTCCTTGAGACTCCATGGAGCGTAGTATGCCAAGCTCCCCTGTCCTCCACTGTCTCCCAGAGTTTGCTCAAATTCATGTCCATTGAGTTGGTGATGCTATATAACCATCTCATCTTCTGCCATCCCCTTCTCCTTTTGCCTTCACCTTTCCCAGCATATGGACAATATTCTTGGCTGGGACAATATTTTTGGCTGGGACAATATTCTTCTATTTTTATTTACATTGTATGTTTTGGGAGGAGGCAGAATTGGCTGATGAAAACTATGGGTAGTGAGAAAAAGCAAAGGTCTAAGGCACTGAGTGATTCACTCACTGCCCTCTGTTCTTCGTAACACTGCTTTTCTTGTTCACCCTTTACTTCTAAATAAATGGCAACCTAATTAACATCTTCATAGAGTTTCTACTATCCCTATTCCTATTTTTTAAATTGTGTTCAAAAGGACATTGTGAATGTCTTAAAATTCAGCATACACCCTTCAGGAAGTCATATTCGTACCACCAAAAAAATCCCTATCTTCTTTTTTCCCCATTCCCATTCCTGAAATTATCATCACCACTCCTATAGTCATATAAATTAAACATCTGTCATCTCTGACCCATCACATTTATGTACTCTATCTAGTCTCTTCTTCTTGGGTCCCTAGTCATACTTTGTAAGAAAATAATTTGGATTTGTGTGGAGTACCTGGGCTAGGCATTCCAGACCTGGAGGACAGTGTGGTATGGGAGTTGGCACTGGCATCCATACTACTGGAGCAGGAAGTTGTGGTGCAGGATATTTTCCAGGCTGGTATTGGATGGGGCGGATACTTCCAGTCTGCATGTACAGGGGGAAGGTACTGGGCTGATGTGGACCGTAGTATCCCATAGGCAAGCCTCCTGGGTAGCCTGCAGGTGGAGGGATAGCTGGTCCAGGGGGCCCTGCATTCAAAAACAAATGGAAGAATTATACATTATGAATGCTACAATATATGGTGGTGTCAGCATGACTTTTTACATGGAAATAATATGGATCACACAGCCTCCCCTTAAAAATAAGAAGGTGTTCCATTTTATGAGTATATAGAATGTAACAAAATGCACTAAGGGGATTTATACTTTAACTCATTTAATCCTCTTAAATATTATGAAGTAATTATTCCCATTTCAGAGGCATAGAAGTAAGGTTGAAATATCAAGTTAACATGCTAGCCTTTATACATTAGTTTCCTTCTTTGGAGATGATAATATTCCTACTTCACTGGGTGGTAGGAAGATTAATGCAAGGCCTAGCATATAATTAGAATGGTAAATTTTTTTCCTACTATGTTTATTGCTACTATTGTTTAAGGTCTTCTCTGGTGGCTCAGATGGTAAAGAATATGCCTGCAATGGGGGAGACCTGGGATTGATCCCTGGGTTGGGAAGATCCCTTGGAGAAGGGCATGGCAGTCCACTACAGTATTCTTGCCTGGAGAATCCCCATGGACAGAGGAGCCTGGCAGGTTACAGTCCATGGGGTTGCAACAGTCACACAACTGAGCAACTAAGCACATACACAAATTGTTTAAGGTCAGAAAGATAGTAAGGTCTACTTTATGTCAAAGAGGTTCTTTTAAAGACTACTATCTAACTCCAGAATAGTTTCATCACCCCCTAAAAAATCCTATACCAATTACCAACCATTCCCCATGTTTCTCCCAGGCCCTGGAAACTACTACCTCCACAGATTTGCCTAAACTGGACATTTCATATAAATAAAATCATGTAACACATAGCCTTCGTACCTGGTTGCTCTTTGTGGCATATTTTTAAGGTTCATCAATGTTGTAGCATGTATTAGTAGTTCATTAATAAAAATTAGAGAAATAATCATACTCATGTCAGATAAAATATATTTTAACATGAAAACTATTGCTGCTGCTGTTAAGTCGCTTCAGTCGTGTCTGACTCTGTGTGATCCCATAGATGGAAGCCAACCAGGCTCCCCCATCCCTGGGATTCTCCAGGCAAGAGTACTGGAGTGGGCTGCCATTTCCTTCTCCAATGCATGAAAGGAAAAATGAAAGTGAAGTTGCTCAGCCGTGTCTGACTCTTAGTGACCCCATGGACTGCAGCCTACCAGGCTCCACCGCCCATGGGATTTTCCAGGCAAGAGTATAATATTTTATAATAACAGAAGTGGCGCTCTGTCAAGAAGATGTAACAATTACATATACCTAAAAACAGAGTTTCAAAATATATAAAGCAAAAACTGACAAATATAAAGTGAAATAGGCAATTCAACAAACAATAGTTAGAGATTACAATACCCCATTCACAATAATGGGTAGAATACACGACCAGGAGATCAAAAAGGAAACAGAAGTGTGAAACACTACAAATGAAACTAGACATAACAGAATGTATAGAACACTTGGCCCAACAATAAACTTTAAAACATTCTTCTCAAATGCACACAGAACCTTCTCAAAGACAGACCTATTGGCTGGGCCATAAGACAAGTCTCAATAAATGTAAGACATCTGAAATCCAAACAAAATATATTTATTACAACGGAGTAAAACCAGATATCAATAGTAACAGAAGGAAATTTGGGAAATCACAAATGTGAGGAAATAAAATAATGTACTCCTAAATTATAAAAGGGATAAAAAAAATCATGAGGGAAATTAGAAAATAATTTGAGATGAATAAAACAAAAACACCAAAGCTTATGGGATGTAGCTGAAACAGTGCTTAGAGAGCAATTTAAAGCTGTAAACACCTACATTAAAAAAGAAGTATCTTAAACTTCCCTGGTGGTCCAGTGGTTAAGAACAATGCAGGAGAAATGGGTTTGTTTTCTGCTCTAGGAAGATTCCACACGCTTTGGAGCGACTAAGCTCATGGGCCACAATTACTGAAAGCCTGCATGCCCTAAAGCCTGTACTCTGCGTTAAAAGAAGCCACCATAATGAGATGCCCACACATCACAAAAAAGAATAGCCCCCGCTTGCTGCAACTAGAGGAAGCCAAAGGGGAGCAACAAAGACCCTTGCAGCCAAAAAGAAAGAAAGAAATAAATATCTAGAACCAGTAACCCAACTTTCTGCCTTAAAAATAAAACAAACTCAAAGCCATCAGGAGGAAATGATAAACACTGAAATAGAAGAGAATGAAATGAAAAAATAAAAATAGACAAAATCAACAAAACCAAAAGTAGGTTCTTTTAAAAGATCAACAAATTGAGGAACCTTAAGCCACACTAACCAAGGGTAAAAATAGACTTCAATTATTAAAATCAGGAATGAAAATGGGGCTATTACTAAAACTTTATAGAAACTAAAATATACCATAAGGAAATATAACCTTATGTATGCAAAAGCAGATTACTGCTCATGATTTCTGCACACAGCACAGCCAAGGGGGTGGGCAGACCACCTAAGCTATGCTTCCTGTCCAACCCACTGATTCACCCCTTCCCTCACTGCATTTAAGGAACTAGCTTACCTACTGGCTCCTGTTACTTGTTCTCACTCCCTCCTGCTGTAGCATGAGCCTCAGTAAGCCCTGTTTGAATTTCTCATCGGCGTCTTATCAATTTCTATTGATTAAATAGTCCAAGGACTGAGGTCTATAACACTCACATAGGTAGACGCATAGTGGATGAAGGGATTAAAGAGGAGGGGCAGGGAACTGAGGCAGAGGAGATACCCTATGATGTAGGTGCTGACACATGAGACCCAGTTAGCACCTTCATGAGTGGGAAAGGTTTTAGACAGAACAGGCACAAAATGAGCAGCTGCACAGGGAAAGCTCAGTACCACAGGGGTAAAGGCCATGTGTGAAGATTTAGCAAACAAAGCAGAAAGGAAGGTGGGGAGAAAGGGATGATGATGAAAGACCTCTACTCTGTGCAAAGGACTTTATGCTGATAACATGCATACTGGAGTGACCAGTTTTACATTTAGAGCCTTTATGAATAGGAAGGTTGGATGAGGCAGGAGGTGCCTGAAGGAGTCTAGATGGGAGGTAAGGAAATGTAATTATGATAAAAGGAGTAGAAAGTAGAAAAACAATGATTGACATTAAAGATCGACATATTGTCTTGGTAACAAATGATATGAGGAAAAGGTCTCAAGTTTCTGACTGCAGGAGTCCAGTGTAGAGAAAGAATATTGTGTTTAGGAACAAGATGCCAAAGATGCATTGAGGATCACTTGTGTTTGAGATCCCAGGTCACTAAGGGCAAGTGGTCTACAGGCAGGTGGAAATAGAAGTTTAGAGCAGCAGAGACTGATTTGGGTGGGAGCGGGATTCTTAGGGCGTCCCTGGTGGCTCAGTGGTAAAGAATCCACCAGCAATGCAGGAGACAGGGCTTCAATCCCTGGGCTGGGAAGATTCACTAAAAAAGGATATGGCAACCCACTCCAGTATTCTTGGATAGGAAATCCCATGGACAGAGGAGCCTGATGGGCTACAGAGTCATAAGAGTCAGACACAACTTAGCAACTAAACAACAACAAAGGGATTCATAAGTGGTTAAAAGCAAATGAAACCATGGGATATTCCCAAGATTATTAAAGAGAGTGTAAAAAGACAAGTAAATGAAGAGATGAGAGATGGGACAGGCCGGTGCAGCCGGGGGCTGGACAGGGAATCAGACCAAGGACCTCTGGGAATACCAGTTTCTAAGTGTAGTTTACACAGAGCTCGTGATAGAGACAGACTCAGGAAAGACTAAAGGAAAATAATGACAACTAGAAACAATGTCAAATTATAGCTAAGTGAGAAAAAAGAGCTAATGTCTTTAGAAAAAATGGAGAAAATTCAGTTTGTTGTAAAGAACATATTGGGTTGGCCAAAAAGTTCATTTAGTTAGGGAATATACTGTTCAATAAAGTTCTTGGTGAAAATGAAAAATATGCCTTTTATTTGTACTTAGAATTGAACAAAATTTTTGGCCAATGAAATACTTTTAATTTCTTTAAGAATTATGTTCAAGTGTACCCAAACTGGACTAGATATTGGATATCTCTCTCCTCTTTAGAACTATTATTAAAAAACAACATACAAACTATCTCAAAAATACTAATTGTTATATCATTTTAAAGAGTTGATGATTAATTATTGTGGTATTAACCATGTAATCTTAGGATAAAAGTATCTCATGGAACAAAATCTGAAGATCAATAAATTAGTAAGAAAATTACACTTTATGGTGCTATTCTATACAGTATAGAGACTATATTTTTTTAAAAATATATTAAAATGTATATAATCAAATGATTAATGTTATAAGAATACATTATCTGAGATGTTAAGAGAAGAGCATAATATGTGTGGGAAATGGTATGTTTTATACTCCCTTTTAAGCTTTAAAACTGCTCTTAAAAGTTCTGATTGTTCTGCAAGAAAACAAAATACAATAAAACATGTTTAACTTTGTATAACTTTGTTATGGAGCATTGTCCTACCACTACTAGCGTGAGAAATACTGCTTTATGGAATTTGTATTGCCTTAGTCATTTTGACTATTATTATCCATTTTTACTTTATTTTCAGTGGGAATAAATATCCAGTTGCTGCTGCTGCTGCTAAGTCGCTTCAGTCGTGTCCGACTCTGTGCAACCCATAGATGGCAGCCCACCAGGCTCCCTTGTCCCTGGGATTCTCCAGGCAAGAACACTGGAGTGGGTTGCCATTTCCATCTCCAATGCATGAAAGTGAAAAGTGAAAGTGAAGTCGCTCAATCACGTCTGACTCTTTGTGACCCCATGGACTGCAGCCTACCAGACTCCTCCATCCATAGGATTTTCCAGGCAAGAGTACCGGAGTGGGGTGCAATCGCCTTCTCCGAAATATCCAGTAATATAATGCAAATAGAATATATAATTGAACCTTAAGAAATTCATTAAAACTAAGTATTTCAAGTACAGTATTTCCAGTTCCTAACTCCATCCTAAAGGAGATCAGTTCTGTGTGTTCATTGGAAGGACTGATGCTGAAGCTGAAACTCCAGTACTTTGGCCACCTCATGCAAAGAGTTGACTCATTGGAAAAGACTCTGATGCTGGGAGGGATTGGGGGCAGGAGGAGAAAGGGATGACAGAGGATGAGATGGCTGGATGGCATTACTGACTCGATGGACGTGAATCTGAGTGAACTCCGGGAGTTGGTGATGGACAGGAAGGCCTGGCGTGCTGCGATTCATGGGGTCGCAAAGAGTCGGACACGACTGAGCGACTGAACTGAACTGAATGTGAATTAAGGGGACAAAATTTGCATCAGTATAAGTAAGTATATCATTCAGCCACTAGATGGTGATCATGGTAAATTTTTGTTGCCGATTCTCATAACCGAAAATTCATTAGTCGTATGCTTGCAATCATAATATTTTTCAGCTTACTTACTCGTTTAACTTGAAGGCTGTATCCTGCTCTCTTGCTAGTTTTTTGATACAGAAGGGGACAGACACTTTCCCAGATGAACAGAACATGATTTATAGCCAACAATTACTTCTTAGAAATGGTATAGTTTCTGTTCTAGTATAACCTAGGTACTTGGATATAGAGTGACTGGTGAATATAAGATAGATTATGTAGATAATTTGATAGCCATTGAAGTAAAATATAGAGTAACAGTTAGATACAGGAAATTATGACCCAGGGTTGTCAAAAATTTGGATTTAGCAGTCATTAAGCAGTAATGAGGGGTTATACAGGGGCTGTATGCTCACATTTACATAACACACATATACATGAGGGGAAGAGGAAAAGGAAGCCCTAATTTCAGAAAGCACTGCAGAGACAAAGGCTACTTGAGCTCCATGGATAGTATGTCTGGAGCCAAGAGAACACCCTTGCCAGTATCCTATGGATACCAGGGTTTCTTCTGCTCTTCCACAGCCTAAATCACTTGTTTCTATCTCAAAACATATGCTTAAATATATATTTAAGGAAATAGCACACTTTATCATTTTCTAAATCATCAAAATGTATTTGAATATAATCCTGATTAAAACTATTTCCTCTGTCAAAAGACTATTTAATTTTTAAAAAGTTACATACTGCCCACATACTTATCAGCATCCATTTTCCTGAGTCCCTGAATACAATATGAGCTTTCAGACTTACAAAAATATTTGCAGAACAACAAGCTCCTTAATCAGAACTTGAAGCTATTTGCCTCCACTGTTCTGTACTTCTCCTGGCGTTTGTCCCAAGAATGTCTCAGACCAGACCATCATAACCATGAGCTTTTGGACACAGTGTTCTTTCCTTTGATTGAGAAATTCCTCATTGTGCCAGTAAAACTTGATTTCCTCAGAGCTTCCCTCCAATCCCCCATAGAGGTAGTTACTGCCTTTGTGCACTTACAACATTCTCTTCATTCTTAAGCAAAAAGAGTGCCATCAATGTTTGTGCAATTTTCTTCCTAAGTTGCCTATATATCCTATGAAGACAGGAATATGATTCTAATTAACATCTAGTAAACTACTTGGCCCCCTGTAGGCATTAAATATTTATTATTGAATCATTCAATTAATTAATTAGTTAATTTAAAAAGCAATCTTAACTATGAGGATGGTTTTCTGGAGAGGGGAAAGATTCTTTCCGAATATTTAACCTACCTGGTACAAAACTGGAACTGTACTCAGGAGGGGCACCAGGCCTGGATCAGGTGACTTTATTTGATTCTCTGTTTCATCTGCAGGTTTCTTAGGGGCTGTGGGGATTATATCTTGGGGTGAGAAAGGTGGTACAAGATTTACAATGGAATGATAATATGATTAGAGAATATTCATTTTTTCTGTTGGTATGCATCAATGATATGACCAATATTAAATATACTCATTTCTTATAAAAAGCAACTTGGTATGTATATTAGATATCAACCTATAAATATATTTTTAGCTATTACCTCTCTTTGCTGACTTACTTTCCCACCTGCAGTTTTTCCTTTACCTAATTTGCCCCCATACAAGCAGAGACTTTTTTCATTACCTATATGCCACTCTAAATCCCTTTTAATCCTTTTCTGTCAAAGATAAATAAGAATGTTCATATATATAAATGAATAAATAAATGTATATATGTATATAAATTATTCAAATATTAAACACGAAAAAGTAACTTGAAAAGGAAATAGACTCTAACTTTTTAAGGAAAGGAATTACACAATTCACAATTGAAAATATGGCATATTAAAATGTATTCACAAAAACTTACCAGACATTTTGAAGAATTCCAATTAAACCTGAAAACAAACAAAAAGACAATTTTTACCTTATATATTTACAGTTACTATTATTAATCACTGATATATGAAGAAGTTCTGTGATTCTTTTAGTCTCTAGTTACCTTTCATTCATTCCTTCATTAATTCAACAAATATTTCCCTAGCACCTATTTTCTACTTGGTGTTGAAAATGCAGCTGTAAAGCAGATGGGCACTCTGCTAGAAATTATATTCCAGTGGGGTGGAACACATCAACAAATACTTAAGATTAAATGTAGATAGTACAGTTATGAAGAAAACAAAGTTAAAGTAGTGAAAACATGGATGGTCCCTGAGGGTCAGAGAAAGCCTCTCTCAGGAGATGACCTTTCAGCTAGCTGAACCACAGGGAAGAGTTCCAGAAAGACAAGAAAGTTGAACGAGAAGGCCCTGAGATAACAGTAAGCTTTGTGATACTAAGGGAGAGAAAGAGTTCAGCTGTGACCGGGACACAGGGAAAGAAGACAACCAAGGTCAGAGGTGGAGATAGAGGTCTGATCATACCTAAAACTCATGGTAAAATGTTTGGCATCTGTTGTAACTGCAGTGGGGGAGTCTTTAGGAGACTTTAATCAGTGGAGTGATCAGATCGATTTAAACTTTATCTTGAGGGTGTGGGAATAGAAGCAGTGGGGGAGGGATGGCAGCAGTAATCCATGGGAGAACTGATGCTAGTTTAGACTGGAGGTGACACAGAGAGGGTCAGATGTGGTCAGATGCATAAAAAGATTTGGGAGCAGAACCTATAGGAGTTGCTGATGGACTCAGTACAGAGAGGAGTCAAGGATGAGTCTCACTTTTTAACCCAGGGTATCTAAGTAGGTGGTAATGCCAGTAAGTGAACTAGAGAGGAAGATGGTGGGAAAATATTGGGGGCTGGAGAAGGTAGGAATCAAAGTTTAAATCAAAACATGTTATGTTTAAGATAAGGCTAAAAGAAGACATGTTAAATATTTAAATCAAAAATATGTATAGGTGAACACTATGAGAATAATTCAGAGAAGTAAAAATGTTGAGATGATATTTGAAACAAGAGGTGGTTTGGAGAGAGATTCCATTAATTCAGTCAGCAGGAAAAGATTACTATTAGAGAAAGGAATTTTAATATTTCAGGTTTCTTGGTTCTGTGTGATGACAAATAAAGACAGAAGATCATCAAAAGCTACAATATACTGAATGCTTATCAAATGTCAGGAAAAGGCAGAGGACTTTTCCTATATTATCTCAAATTTGCACAGCAAAGGAAACTATAAACAAAATGAAAGGACAGCCCACAGAATGGGAGAAAATATTTGCAAACAATGCAACCAATAAGAGGTTAATCTTCAAAATTTACAAATAGCTTGTGCAGCTCAGTATCGAAAAAACAAACAACCCAATCAAAAATTGGGCAGAAGATGTAAACAGACATTTCTCCAAAGAAGACACACAAATGGCCAAAGTCACATGAAAAGATGCTCAACATTGCTAATTATTCAGTTCAGTTCAGTCGCTCAGTCATGTCCGACTCTTTGCAACCCCGTGAATCGCAGCACGCCAGGCCTTCCTGTCCATCACCAACTCCCGGAGTTCACTCAGATTCACGTCCATCGAGTCAGTGATGCCATCCAGCCATCTCATCCTCTGTCATCCCTTTCTCCTCCTGCCCCCAATCCCTCCCAGCATCAGAGTCTTTTCCAATGAGTCAACTCTTTGCATGAGGTGGCTAAAGTACTGGAGTTTCAGCCTTAGCATCATTCCTTCCAAAGAAATCCCAGGGCTGATCTCCTTCAGAATGGACTGGTTGGATCTCCTTGCAGTCCAAGGGACTCTCAAGAGTCTTCTCCAACACCACAGTGAAATGCAAATCAGAACTACAATGAGGTCTCTCTTCACACCAGTCAGAATGCCCATCATCAAAAAATCTACAAACAATAAATGCTGAAGAGGATGTGTAGAAAAGGGAGCCCTCCAATGCTGTTGGTGGAAATGTAAATTGGTGCAGCCACTATAGAGAACAGTCTGGAGGTGCCTTAAAAAAACAAAAATAGGGCTAATATATGATCCAGCAATCCCACTCCTAAGTATATAGCTGGAGAAAAACATGCTTCAAAAGGATACATGCACCCCAATGTTAACTGTAGCACTGTTTACAATAGCCAAGACATGGAAGAAGCCTAAATGTCCATCAGCAGAGGAATGGATAAAGAAGATGTGGTGTGTATATACACACAATGGGTATTATTCAGTCATTAAAAAGAATGAAATAATGCCCTTTGCAGCAACATAGATGGATCTGGAGATTACACTAAATGAAGTAAGTCAGGCAGAGAAAGACAAATATCATATCACTTTCATGTGAACTCTAAAAATGTAACAACCATGTACAAAACAGGAACAGAGTCACAGATTTAGACAACAAACTTATGGTAACCAGAGGGGAAAGGTTGGGAGAGGAATAGAATGGGCATTTGGAATTGACAGTACATACTACTATATTTAAAATAGCTAATCAACAAAGACCTAGTGTTGGGTAGGCACAGAGAACTGTTTTTTCTGTAGTATCATAAATGAGAAAAGAATTTGAAAAAGGATACAGGTACATGTGTAACTAAATCACTCTGCTCTACATCTGAAACTAACACAACATTGTAAATCAACTATCAGTCAGTTCAGTTCAGTCGCTCAGTCGTGTCTGACTCTTTGCGACCCCATGAATCGCAGCACGCCAGGCCTGCCTATCCATCACCAACTCCTGGAGTTCACTCAGACTCACACCCATCGAGTCAGTGATGCCATCCAGCCATCTCATCCTCTGCTGTCCCCTTCTCCTCCTGCCCCAAATCCCTCCCAGCATCAGAGTCTTTTCCAATAAGTCAACTCTTCACAGAACTATAATCCAATATAAAAGAAAAATTGAAAACAAAAAATAAATAAAAGTGTAATAGTGGAAGAAACAAAAACCATCTAATACATAAATGGAAAATGTTGCTAAACTTAAGTACTTTTCAAGTTCTTTCCGATGAATCATCTTGCCTATCAGAGTACAGAATGTGGTCACTTGTGTTATTCAAGTAGAGTAGAAAGTTACCGATACAGAGTAGATATATCAAAGCAGCACTGGAACACTATATGAGTGAGTAGTCAATACGGATACTGAGTTGACCCAGTGAATGTCACCACTGCATAAGCCCGTATGTAGATTCTAGGCTCTTGCCAAGCCTGGGCCACCAGTCTTGGCCCAGTTCCTCTCCTTCTCTGGAGCTGGAGTTTATTGTGTCTTAAAATTAAAAGTGAAAATGTTAGTGTCTTGATGACCTCATGGACTGCAGTTGGCCAGGCTCTTCTGTCCATGGAATTCTCTAGGCAAGGCTACTAGAGTGGCCAGCCATTCCCTTCTCCAGAGGATCTTCCCAACCCAGGGACTGAACGCGTGTCTCCTGCATTGTAGGTGGATCCTTTAGGTGAGCCACTAGGGAAGCCATGAAATTAAAGATGGTTGCTCTTGAAAGAAAAGCTACGACAAACCTAGAAACAGTACTAAAAAGCAGAGATGCCACTTTGCCGACAAAGGTCCATCTAGTCAAAGCTATTATTTTTCCAGTAGTCACATACGAGAGTTGAACCATGTGAGAGTTGAACCATAAAGAAGGCTGAGTGCCAAAGAATTGATGCTTTTGAAATGTGGCACTGGAGAAATCTTGAGAGTCCTTTGCAGTGTAAGGAAAGATAAAACCAGTCAATCCTAAAGGAAATCAACCCTGAATATTCATTGGAAGGGCTGAAGCTGAAGTTTCAATACTTTGGACATCTGATGAGAAGAGCCAACTCATTGGAAAAGACTTTGATGCTGGGAAACATTGTGGGCAGGAGGAGAAGGGGGCAAAGGAGGATGAGATGGTTGGATGTTATCACCGACTCAATGGATGTGAATCTGAGCAAACTCCAGGATATAGTGAAGGACAGGGAAGCCTCGCATGCTGCAGTCCACGTGGTCACAGAGAGATGGACATGAGTGAGTGACTGAACAACAACAAAAGTAAAAACTGTTTCCTGGTACACACTGCAAATACAGACCCAACCACAGGCCAATCAAGAGTTCCAGGAATTGGTCCTATTCCTTTCATGATAGTAATATCTGGTGTTTAGGAAAATGCCCATACCTTTCTAGAACCTTAAATTCTGGACATTCCTAGGATTGCACCCTCAAGTGACTGCACACGTACACACAGGTGTACATGAGACTGTTCTTGACACATTGTGTATCAAAAGAAACTGAAAACATTTCCAATTTCCATCAATTGTACACTGTATAAATAAAATCTGGTATATTCATAAAGTATAACATTATTCTGTAGAAAAAACAAAGTACAGTTATACTCATCATGTGTGCGTGCATACTCAGACAATAAGTCATGTCCAACTAGTTTCAACCACTTTAACCACCAGGCTCCTCTGTCCATGAGATTTTCCAGGCAAAAACACTGGAGTGGATTGCCATTTCCTCCTCCAGGGGATTTTCCTGACCAGGGATCTAACCTGCATCTCCTGCACTGACAGGTGGATTCTTTACAACTGAGCCAACTGGGAAGCCCCGCCACACCCATCAATAAATGTATCTCAAAATTACAACACAAAAAACAAAATAGGAGAACACATATGAATCCATTTAAGAATATTAAAAAGCAGAAAAATGAAACAAAAACTTTTTTCTGATACATGTATGGGAGAAAACTTAAAAAAAGTTAGGGAATTATTAACACAAAATTCAGGAAAATGGTTAAATATGGAGGAGAAGTGATGTGGGACAAGTGTTCAGCTCTGATCCTCAAGGGGTCTGAACTTCCTGCTAATGTTCTAGTTCTAACAGGGTGGTACGAACAGGGGTGATGTGTTATAACTAGTTTTTAGAGTATATGTATGTTTAAATTTGTATATTTGTATGTATGACATTGTTTACAATAAAAAGTACTTCTTTATTATTGTGATGAACCATGTGACAGGTATATGTTGAGTGTAAGTTTCTAACTAAACATATGTTGTTCCTTTTTATATTAAGCCTGGGGATTGCTGTCAAAGATATGTGATAGAAAGTAATTAGAACAGGTTATTGAGTGCTTTAGTGAAAAGGGGCTAAATTATCTGGTTTTCTATCCAGCTGCCTATTCACCCATCCATCCATCCATCATCCATCCATCTGTCTATAGTGGCAAACAGTACATAGCATAGTACAAAATGACAAATGTTAACAACTGCTGAAGCTAAGTGAAGATAGAAAGTTGAATAATTTTATTACAAAAAGAACTTAAAGGATGGAAATTCCCTGATGGTCCCGTGGTTAGGACTCCATGTGTTCATGGCCAAGCATGTGGCCAGGGAAGGAAGATCTCATAAGCTGAGTGGTGCAGCCAAAATAAATAAAATAAAAACATCTTTGTATATATAAAAAAAAACTTGAAGGAAAAAAATATGCATTTCTGGACTCCAAAAGCGAGGTAGAACCTCTGAGGTCCGGGCCTGGAAATCTGTACTTTTAACACAAGGCAGGTAAACCCCTGACCAGGAATGTTCGAGTTGTTACAGTGTAAAGAAAAATAACAGTTCTCAACCACACCAGGCAGAAATAAGCATTCAAATATGATTTGAGTGATTGAAAAACAGCTTGAAAAAATATAAAATTTTTTGAAAAAAATTTTAAATCTATAAAAATGTTTTTTAAAAGTAATGGATATCAATGAATTTAAGTATACCTACACATGGCCTCACAAGCTGCAGGTACTCATGGAATTTACCTCCTCCCTCCTTTGAGCCACTGGTTTCTTTTTTCACCACTATAAATTCTCTCCCCTTTTGTGTAAACTTTATAATGTGGTTTTTATCAAGAATGTTATATAAGGCAGGATAATGCCCAACTGGTACAATCAGGAATGTTGCTAACTTAATCTTCTCTTAAAATTCACTGAATTGTTTCAGATTTCTCACTCAGCAAGGCAAAAAAGTTCCATAAGTTGAAGAAAGGCTGACTTTTGGCTTTCTATCAAATGGAAATCAAAAAACTGAGCTGTGTCTCCATAATAGGCTAGCATTACACGGTCCACAGATCTCTTAATTGTAGAGGCCTTGGCATTTTCAAGGCTGAGGTTACTTAGAGGGAAATTGAAGCCAAGTGAAATGTAATTAAGAGGGAAAAGAGACACGGACATGGTAGGATGAGGCTGGGGAAGCTGGTCTGCGGCTGTGTAAGGCAGCCCTGATATCTTAAACGGCATCTCACAGCAAAGAGCACTTTCCTGAATACTGCTTGCTGTAACAAACACTGCAGCTGTTTTATATGCTCACTCTGCAATTTCACCTTTGTAAACAGTGACATACTAGCAAAGTTCAATAAAACCACAAGCCCTAGAGCCATACCAGGGATATTTGAAACTTCAATCACACAATTGAAAAATGACCAGCCGCTCTACACAGTTGAATATTTACCAGAATGGCTTCCCAGGTGGCACAGGGATAAAGAATCCACCTGCCAATGCAAGATACACCAAGTTTGATCCCTGGGGCGGGAAGATCCCCTGAAGAGGAAATGGGAACCCATTCCAGTATTTTTGACTGCAGAATCTCAGGGAGAGAGGAGCCTGGCGGGCTACTATTTATGGAGTTGCAGAGTAGGACATGACTGAGCAACTAAACAACAATTTCTCTGTCATAGTCTCTTGGCAAGAGAGACTCTGGGCACATGAGAATCTTGCAGTTCTTTAGGCACAAGGCTTGGAAACCTGCATATGAAATCTAAAACCTTGGGCTCTGCCTGCCTCCAGTGTCTTCCACTGTGAGAAGAGAGAAAAGAAAGCAAGAAGTCCCTGTCTATACAATTTCTGAGTAGTCTGAAATTTCTGTCTATTCAGTTTCTGAGAAGTGGCAGGACATATAGCCAGTTCTTGCAAAGTCCTAGTCCATCTATCGCAGTCCCCCTGTTGTTTAGTCACTAAGTCGTGTCTGACTCTGTGATCTCATGAACTGTAACTTGCTAGGCTCCTCTGTCCATGGGATTTCCCAGGTAAGAATACTGGAGTGGGTTGCCATTTCCTTCTTCAAGGGATCTTCCCTACCCAGTATCGAATATGCATCTCCTGCATAGGCAGGGGGGTTCTTTACTGCTAAACCACCTAGGAAGCCATCACAGTTCCCTATTTGGGTTTAATATATAACCTTTAGGGGGTGATATCCTTTGCACATAAGATAGGATACTTGGAGGGGAGTACAAGCCTGGGTAGCTGGTAAACTGTGTATGCCAGCACATTTCACACAGTATGGATAGTGGTTCAGACAGATCAATCTGACAGACAGATAGCTCTGTGACCTTCAGTGACCTTTCTGTTTCTCAGTCTTCCTGTGTGTCGTGGACATGATGACAGTTGGTTCCACCATACAAACTGTTGTGACAACTAACCAAGGTTATATTTGGATAGCACTTAACACAGTGCCTGGCACAGAGCAAATCATGGACAAGTATGCACTTCACTAGGCAAAATTAACTAACTGGTAAAGAGACCAAGAATATATGTCTGTATTAAAACGTAGTTTAAAAAAATGCTACATTCAGTCATTTATCATGTATTACCCAGCATCCATGTGTAAGGCTTTATGCTGGGTTTTAGGCTGACACCAAAAATTCCCATCTCCTACCATCAGAGATTAGGGTTTTGAGATAGGTTGGAAACTGGAACCCTCATCTCCTTGAGCAACAGAATATAAACAAACTATAAGGGACTGAAAATAACTACATGCCTGCAGAGTGGGGCAGTTATGAACAATAAGATCCAAAAGACCACAAACCAAGTACCACTTCTCAAGTGCCTAGAGCAAAGGAAGAGTACTGTGCACGGTCCCTGCACACAGCACCACGGAGGGGTGGGCACAGCACCTAAGCTGTGCCTCCTCTCCACTCACTGATCTGTCCCTGCCCTCAGCCCATTTAAGAAACCAGCCTGCCCCCTCCTTGGGGAACTAGCAAGGCCACCTGTGTCTTGTTCTCACTTCCATGTGCTGCAGCATGAACCCCAATAAACCTTGCCTGAATTTCTTGTCTGGTCTATTATCAATTTGTATTGATTAAACAGTCCAAGAGGTTAAATGGGCCAGTAGCCGTTTTACCGGATATGATTTCATGAGCATTGCTTGTAAGGAGTTTCAAATTGGTAAGAACTAGGAGAAAGAAAGTAGAGACATTGCTGGAGAGTTTTGTATTTGTCACTAAAATAATGACAAATGAGTAAAGCACAGTTTAAGTGTCTGCAGGATTTACTTCTAGTTTAGGACAGTGACATTAATTATATTATTAAGATAAATGGATTTATTTAGTACGACTTTTAAAAGAGCAGAAAATTAAAACTATATTAAAGATATCACGTCTTTGTCACTTATTTCAGAAATACTGTGGATATTTGTTTAAATGTTAAGTACCAATGACTGTACCTTAATTTGTTCAAACTATTCCATTTTTATTGTTTATGCTTTTTTTGTATTATGATGAGTGCTATAAACTTTCTATTTACATAAATATTTGTACATTATCTCTGGCCATTCCCTAACAGTAAAACAATGTAAGAAGGATTCATTTCTACAGTTGAATGTTTTTTTACAGTTTAGGGAATATTTTGTTATTTTCTTTCTAACAAGTACTCTTCAGTTTAAACCTAAATCGTATCTAAGTGGCCATCTCAATATTAAATACTATCTTCCTTTAAACTTTGCCCATACACTACAGAAAATTTTCTTTTGTATTACCATCCCAGTGAATAGAATTCTTCATTCCTTAAATATTAAAAATAGTAATATGCTCCTTTGAAAGAGAGTTTAACTGATATGATGGGTTAATAGATTTTAAAGAATCACTAAGCAAAATAGAGTTGGACTGTGAAGAAAGCTGAGCACCGAAGAATTGATGCTTTTGAACTGTGGTGTTGGAGAAGACTCTTGAGGGTCCCTTGGTCTGCAAGGAGATCCAACCAGTCCATTCTAAAGGAGATCAGTCCTGGTGTTCTTTGGAGAGACTGATGCTGAAGCTGAAGCTCCAATACTTTGGCAACCTCATGCAAAGAGTTGACTCATTGGAAAAGACTCTGATGCTGGAAGGGGTTGGGGGCAGGAGGAGAAGGGGATGACAGAGGATGAGATGGCTGGATGGCATCACCGACTGGATGGACATGAGTTTGAGTGAACTCTGGGAGTTGGTGATGGACAGGGAGGCCTGGCATGCTGCAATTCATGGGGTTGCAAAGAGTCAGACACAACTGAGTGACTGAACTGAATGCAAAAGTATTACAAAATAGTAGGTACTCAGGAACTTTTACTTATATTCAAAAGAATTGCTGATGCTTCCTTTTATAAGTGACCCTTTAAATATTTATTGCTCCTGAGCCACTGGGGTGGATGACAGAGGATGAGATGGCTGGATGGCATCACCGACTGGATGGACATGAGTTTGAGTGAACTCTGGGAGTTGGTGATGGACAGGGAGGCCTGGCATGCTGCAATTCATGGGGTTGCAAAGAGTCAGACACAACTGAGTGACTGAACTGAATGCAAAAGTATTACAAAATAGTAGGTACTCAGGAACTTTTACTTATATTCAAAAGAATTGCTGATGCTTCCTTTTATAAGTGACCCTTTAAATATTTATTGCTCCTGAGCCACTGGGGAAGACCCCACATCATATTAAACTTCTGTTAATTTATTCAAACAAAGCAAAATAAAAACAAGTGTAAATTTGATGGCTGCCTAGCAAAACTGCCCCATATTGGAGGTTTAAAAGCAACAGATGCATTGTCTCTGATTTAGCTTGCCTGTGGATTCAATATTGTAATAGCTGGGTAACTACTTTTTTGAAAGAAAGAAAATCTAAACACACATGTTTAGGGGTAGCCTCCTTGAAATCACTGCTGAAAACAAATTAGCTCAAATCATACTTGACAGAGGCATCCAGAAATATGGCCTCTGATCCACCCCAAATCATTTAGGGTTTAACTAGATTCTTACAGTAAATTCAATATATGTATTACGTGTTCTTTTGCTCTTTTTTTTTTTTTTTTTACATTTCTTAACTTTATATTGATGGGTGAAAAGGACTGGAGACCCAAAAACTGATTATTATTTTTGTAGCCAATATATCAAATCAGATCACCCATTATTGTTGATCTCTATCTTTAACTTATATTCAAAAAAAATACTTTAAAAACATCTTCATAGGAAGTTTACAAATATTATTTTCATAGAAAGCTTTATAGAAGAGATACTAAAATAGAGGTGAAAACTTGTGGCACAGAGAAGTTATTAAAAAGGCTCTTCTCCAGGCTTCCCTGGGGGCTCGGTGGTAAAGAATCATTTGCCGATCCAGGAGACATGCTTTCAATCCCAGGCCCAGAAGATCCAACATGCCACAGAGCAACTAAGCGCAAGTGATACAACTTCTGAGCCTGTGCTTCAGAGCCCAGGAGGCAAAACTAGAGAGTCCACATGCTGCAACTACTGAAGCCGGAGAGCCCTAGGTGGGGCTCGTGCTGCGCAACAGAAGGCACTACAATGAGAAGCCCACGGACCATAGCGGAGTAGTCCCACTCCCCCAAACTAAAGAAGAGCCGTGAAGCAACGAAGACTCAGCATAGCCAAAAATAAATAAACTTTTTTTTTTCTTTTAAAGAGGTATTCTCCAAGGCCTTTCACTTTCTTTCTTTGTGTCTTCCTTGTTGGCTCAGTCTGTAAAGAGTCTACCTGCAACTTTGGCGATCTGGGTTCAATCTCTGGGTTGGGAAGATCCCCTGGAGAAAAAAATGGCAACCCACAACAGTATTCTTGCCTGGAGAGTTCCATGAACAGAGGAGTCTCGTAGGCTACAGTCCATGGGGTCATAAAGAGTCGGACACAATTAAGTGACTAACACTTTCACTTTTCTTCAACACTGTAGTTAGTAAGAAGTTCAGGCAGAATGAGACTGGCAATCCAGTTCCTGAGGCTAGACCATGTTGCTTTTTTGCCTGAGCCTTTCTTTTACCCAGTGCAGCTGCCTGCTTTTCCTCCACACCAAAACTCTTCAATATTTATTTTTGAGGTGGGACAGAGCCGAAAGTAGAACAATACAGCTGACTCTGAACAATGAAGACTCAAGGTGCTGACCCTCAGCAGTCCAAAATCCACCTATAACTTTATAGTTTGTCCTTTTGTCCCTGGTTCATTTTTGTCCTCAGATTCAACTAACTTCCAATCATGCAGTACTAGAGTTCTTATTTAGTGAAAAAATTCTGCATGTAAGTGGATTCTCACTGTTCAAACCTGTGTTTTTTAAGGGTCAACTGTATGTACTATTCAATGAGCTTTTTGTTTCTGTAAGGCAGAGCATTCTGGTGACAGACAATAAAATCATAAAGCAGAAACAACTAATTCAGATATGCTTACTCTTCCGAATATAAAATTCATTTTAATTGGGTGAGTCTGGCTTTTGAAATGCTTTTACAGTAATGGTGATACATTTATATTAATCTCTTTTGGCTCAGCAAAAGTTTTGTGGGTTATAGAGACTAATTCATATGTAATGTTACCATGGATAATAAAAATGTTCACTGTAAATTTTAACTGAGTCAGCTTATATATTTTAGTAAATGGAATGAGGTAGGTGAAGAATTCATTTTACAAAAAAATTCTGCAGCAAGACTTCTTGCGATGTAAATAGAGCTCAGGAAGAAGATGAGCTTCCCATGTGGTGCAAGGGTAAAGAATTCATTTTCCAGGCTGGAGATGCAGGTTCCATTTCTGGGTTGGGAAGATTCCTTGGAGAAAGGAATGGCTATCTGCTCCAGTATTCTGCCTGGGAAATCCCATGGATAGAGGAGCCTGGCAGGTTACAGTCCATGGTGTTGCAAGGAGTTGGACACGACTGAGCAGAGACAGATTCTGGGTCATGAAGGATTACAGGATATATGCACTTTACACATCAGTTTCTCTGGGAAAAAAGGAGGTTGCATATTCTAAAATTTCCCTTCTTTAAAAGCTTTTTGATTGTTAGTTGACTCACATGGAGATAGCTCCTCTAAATTTTTACATTTTTGTCACTTTTGTATTGTCTATAGTATTATATTTTTGTGCTCATCATATAAATTACAAATGTAATTCTCTTGATCACATGCTATTTCTACAACCTCATATGTAGTGATAACTATGTTCAATTATTTATATATACTAAATATGTATTTTATATACCAAACACATGACATATAAACTGTTTACCTGTTATACACATATTTATATATGTAACTATGTATCCAGGGAAGCCTAGGTAAACAAGTCATATTTCTAAATCCTCAAGCAAGTAACTGTTTTTACATTTCAATTTAAACATATCTTGTATGTGTGCTTAAGTTGCTCAGGCATGTCTGACTCTTTGTGACCCCATGGACTGTAACCTGCCGGGTTCCTTTGTCCATGGGGATTCTCCAGGCAAGATTACTGGGGTGGGTAGCCATTCCCTTTTCCAGGGGATCTTCCCAACCCAGGGATTGAACCCAGGTCTCCTGCATTGCAGGTGGAGTCTTTACTGAGGCAGCAGGGAAGCAAAAATATCTTGAATGAGGCCAAACAGAAAATCAGATTTTTAAGTAAAATTTCTAATAATTTTTAGAGAATATTTAAAGCATTTTTTAAGCAATAGTATGCTATTAAGAGCTAATTAATCCCCCAAATGGACTAATATACATAAAATAGTGTCATTGGGTTTCAATTTTAGCTAACAACTACTAATTATCTATGAAATTTTAGGAACTTTGCATACAGTGCTTGAGATGGATTGTAATTTTCATTACATAGGTAAGGAAACAGAAGCTCTTGAGTTTAAATAACCCAATTAAGGTCACAGTTCTATAAACTGGGCAAAGGGTTGTTCAAAACTATCATCAGAGGCCAGGTTAGTATTCTAAATGGACTAAAAATTACTTTCTGCAACTCACTGATCTCTCCAGCTCTCCCCACTACTATTACTGTGCCCTCCCTCTAAAATGAAAACAGGCTCCTCTACTGAGCTCTCTTTCAGCTTCCCTTTTGTAAAGTTTTGGAAATATGTGTATAATTAGGAGAGAAATGATTCATGAACCCAGAGGAAAAAAATTCTTCAGAGGTCACATGTTCCAGTTCTGGGTTAGATTCAGTAAACATACACCACCGAACGCACTTAATTTAGATAGAATGATTGGGCATTCAAGGTCTCTAAAATTAAACAGTAGCAAGAGCCTGGGAGAAGAAGAGGATAACAGGAAACGCTCTCCAACCAGAATCAGTTTCCTAATTTTTCTCTGGTATTCCTGATGTAATACTATTTCAACACAGCCTGACACACAGTAGCAGTTGCCAAGTGGACAGAGTCCAGGGAAGTCCTGCCATCCTGGCTAAAGCAGAAGGAAAGAGGAATCCCTACAGCTCAGTAAGAGTTACAGAATTCCCCAATATTTTCTCATTTTTTCTATTCCCTCATGTTGGGGGTGAAAATACATTTTTTAAGTAAAGGAATTAAATATCATTTCTACTGTGCATATTTAATTATTCAAGTACAGAAACATGTATTTATGTACCTATTATAAACAACTAAGAAAATGATGCCCTGAAACAGGGACATGATCAAATGTGCAGTGTTTTACTTCTTTTCCACTGGGAAAACTTCTTCCAACACCTTATAAGTACATACACTTCCAACATTAAAATAACTCAAAAACAACTGAGATATTACATTTGAAATGAAAATTAACAACTTCTGTAGACAAATCTAAAGAGGATATGTTGGGTAGATTTTTAAATTGGATCAAGTTGTTAAAGATATTTTAAAATAAATAAGTATTTTTAGACTATGACATTAAATCCAGTGTCTTTTTAAACATTTTTTGTTACAATACTATTCAAGGGTACTTAGCAGAAACTTTCAAAAGGATTAAGAGGATATGCAATGTTTCTTCAAGGATTTTCCAAATATTAACTCACCATTTGATGTTACTACTTTCAAAATGAATGTAGATATATCTTTGTCATAAACACTCCACTCTTATCAAGAATATTTAAGAAAGTCAAATTTGCTACATATATTACCCAGATAATATAACATTTTCTTATGAGTATAAAATTACAAAATATTCATCATGTAAAAATTAAAGAAAAACTATGCAAATATTTCATAGAACTTGTGACATACAGAACATACCCAGACAAGAATGAAGGTATACCTGTATAAAAGTTTGAACAAATTGATTTCCAAAGTTTCTTCTTGCACAAAAGTCCTGCACCTCAGCAATCAAATATGATGATTTTCAAAGAGGATGTAGATAACTATATAAAAGAAATTTGGAACTATTCCAAATATGACTTAGGATGAGCTGATGCTGCTGGTTCACTCTGACAATCACTAATTCTAGAAGACTTTTTAACAAAGTTTATGAGGTTTGAAACCATTTTCCAAGTGGTTTTGACATATTCTTCATTGCCCCCTCTCCCTCTGACACACATCCCCTCAAATTCAGATCTTTATGTGTCTATCCTTCACTCCAAAACAGCCCACTTCTGAAAGAATCATTATCTTAATAAATTCAATTAAACCTTCAGTTTACTAATACAATACCTATTTTTTCCCCCTCAAATCTTATTTGTAAACCCAAGTAAATTTCTCTAAAGGTAAAGAGAAATCCAAAATATTGTTGTAGGATTTTAAATGATACATTCTCATTCTCACAAAAGTAGTACAGAATGAAACAGTAGTAACTGTAAACTACATAAATATCCAGCACAATAGTTAAGAAGACACATTATAGTGAAACATTATAAAGTCACATTTCTTTAAAAAATATGGTCAGAAATAATTTGCAAAATAATCCAAATGCTTATAATAATCTGCATATAATTATAACATGGATAGTTTTGTCTTAAATATTTAAGATCTAGAGACATGCTAAAATACAAATCATATTTCCTTTAACATTTTTTTCTATAAGAAATGTATAACAGAATTTATAATATGAAATGAAAAAATAAAGAGAAACAGAACTTACAATCTACTATCTTAAAGTGATTTTAACTAAAAAGAACTCAGGTTCACCAAAGATGAAAAGTTTACACACACTTTTAAGCACAATACTCTATAGATTTGAAACCAAAGTCTTGGCTCCTGTGGTGTACTGAGATGATTAGTTTTACGTGTTTCTTGATTACAAGGGGACTGGATAGTTGAGTGGGTTCAGTATGAATAAATTCTGGTGATTGTGAAGAATTTAGTCATTCTTATTCCACACTTGGGCAACTTAATAGGTTGCTATTACATGCACTGGAATGAAGAAACAATCTTACTCAAAAAGCAATTACAGAGGCCTGCACTAACAAGATAAACTTAGGTCTGTTATTTTGGAATAAAATACACAATTTAAGTGTTCAGAGATACATGGAATCTAGAACATGGACTAAATATTTAATTATATATTTGCATGAAATCAGTCATACAATAGTAAACAGTTATTTATTTTCATTATGAAAATGTTGGCAAAATCTAATCAATGTATATTAAGCTTTTATACTTTATACATTTTTCTTATTTTAGTCTCATCATGGTTCCTTCCAAACAAAAAAGTCTATGACAGGATTATTTCCTTCATTTTAGGAAGAAGTTGGTTATGTGGCTTTATTTTAAAACAAAAGATTTGATTAAACGGGAGCAAACTGATAGTCACAGTTGATATATAACTTTTACCAAACATATTAGTTTAACTTTTTAAAAGAGAATATCAAGCTTATTTATTTTAATTTTCAGAGGAGGCCTGTTTCTGTTACTTGGAGTATAAGAAATAGCAGAAGAGTAATTAAAAGACACTTACTCCTTGGAAGAAAAGTTACGACCAACCTAGATAGCATATTCAAAAGCAGAGACATTGCCGACTAAGGTCCGTCTAGTCAAGGCTACGGTTTTTCCTGTGGTCATGTGTAGATGTGAGAGTTGGACTGCGAAGAAGGCTGAGAGCCGAAGAATTGATGCTTTTGAACTGTGGTGTTGGAGAAGACTCTTGAGAGTCCCTTGGACTGCAAGGAGATCCAACCAGTCCATTCTGAAGATCAGCCCTGGGATTTCTTTGGAAGGAATGATGCTAAAGCTGAAAACTCCAGTACTTTAGCCACCTCATGTGAAGAGTTGACTCATTGGAAAAGACTCTGATGCTGGGAGGGATTGGGGGCAGGAGGAGAAGGGGACCACAGAGGATGAGATGGCCGCATGGCATCACGGACTCGATGGATGTGTTTTGAGTGAACTCCGGGAGTTGGTGATGGGCAGGGAGGCCTGGCGTGCTGCGATTCATGGGGTCACAAAGAGTCAGACACGACTTAGCGACTGAACAGAACTGGACTGTAGCCTACCACGCTCCTCTGTCCATGGAATTCTTCAGGCAAGAATATTGGAGTAGGTTGCCATTCCCTTGTCCAGGGGATCTTCCTGACCCAGGGATAGAACCTGAGCCTCCTGCATTGCAGGCAGATTTTCTACTATGTGTTTCTAATACAAATGGCAGTTTCCTATACACTGTTTTTTATTTTGCTCTTTCATTTATTAAAATGTCTTGATGTTGATTACACTTCAGTTCATATAACCTTATTTTTTTAAATGACTACACCATAGTTCAACAGGCTATTTGATGAAAATTTAAACTGTTCCCAATTGTATGACATTACAAACATTGCTGAAATAAATTTATATATACTTCTCTGTGTATTTGTGTATTAAATCCTTGAAAGCAGAATTGCCTGTCTAAAGTTTTGCGCATTTTTGATATTACTGTAAAACTCTTCTCCATGAATCTGAATCAGCTCATACAAAATTGTGTTACATTCCTAACACTATGTTCTATCAAAACTTTTGTCACTGCAAACTGAAAGGTGAAATATTTCAGGTTTATTTTCCATATCTCAAGCAGTTTTTATTATTTGCTTCAAAGTCACTTTCAGTTACATTTCTGTGAACTGCCTGTCATGTGTCCATTTTACTGTTTGCTAGTTTTTTTTAATTATTTTCATGTTATTTATCTGAATAATATTAAAACTTTAAGAATATTTTCTCAACTTTGTTATTTTTTACTACATTTTGCCATACATTTTTTTGACTAAAATGTCAAAAAGAATTAGACTACTACAAAAATGAAGTCTAATTTTAAATACTTCCCTTTTTAAAGGACAGTGTCTCTCTCTCTTCCTGAAGAACGAGTACTATAAAAGTGATTTTAGGACAATGCTACTTTAATATAAAAAGGTATGAAAACTATGTTTTCTGTTTAAAAAATATTAACAGGCTGTGAAATCCCTCAGGCAAAACTTTTCAACTTTTCAATTGTGTGCCTATAGGAAATCAAAACAATCTATACTAAGGAACCAGATAAAGGAAGGGATTTTCAAAGAAAGAATCTGAAAGAGCACATTCAAAGGGAAAGCAAATAGAGCAAAGAAAATGAAAAGCTTTGTGATAGAAAATATATTTCTTCTACACTGAATGACAACTAACACATCCATAAAGGAATTATATACATAAATTACCTTTTATACCCTCAGGACCCTTACTATTATTTTATTTTTCCTATTATAATATTACTTTTCATTATAAACATGCATATATTACAGAATATGTAACAGAACATGAATATACATATAATATATTCATCCTCAGAGCTATCGCAGGTTCAATTTCAGACCATGATAAAGCACACATATATATAATAAACATACAGACACAGACAAATATTTATACATACTGTGTTTCAACTTGTTTGTTTCTGTTTGCGTTTCAACTTATACTTTGGACATATTTTCACTTTAGAACACTTAGAACTAACAAATGTTTTAAACTATTATCCATTGTAGATGTACAATAAATTATATAACTAAATTCCAATCAATGGTTACAAAACTATGCCCAAATTTTCTACTAACAACAATCCTACTGTGACCACCTTTGACACATATATTTATTTGCACACTTAGGAAGGAGCATGATGAATTTCAGTAAGTGAATGAATATTTGAAAATTTTGTTATCACCATAAAAAAGGTTTATCAATACATTTCCACTAAGAGTATATTTTTCTCATCACATTATCAGAGAATTATCACACTTTCAAAATCTGTGAAACAGGAAAACACTATCCTACTCAGCATTTTCCTGATAGTTAACGTAACTGAGGGTCTTTCTGCCACTTGTCATTTGTGTTTCTCTTACTTTGAACTGACATTCTTTATTCTCAGATGGTAAAGAATCTGCCTGCAATGCGGGAAACCTGTGTTCCATCCCTGGGTCCAGAAGATCCCTGGAGAAGGGCATGGCAACCCACTCCAGTATTCTTGCCTGGAGAATTCCATGGAGAGAGGAGCCTGGCAGGCTACAGTCCATGGAGTCGCAAAGAGTCGGACACCACTGAGCAAGTTAACACTTTCCATTGTCAAATTGGATTGTTTAATCTTCAGTCCTTAATGAGAGTTCTAGGCATATTAGAAAATTAGTTCTTTTTCTATTAACAACTGCCATTTGTATATATTTTTTTTTCTTGCAAATGTTAAGAATCATGTCCCTACATGGGCTTTAGGTTTTTCTATCAATCTCAAAAATGCTTTCCCACATGCGACACTCACAAATACTCATTCAGCTTTTCTAGGTTTCATATATTTAAGACTTAAATTGTTTTAATCATCTACATTTCATTGGTATGTTAAAAGTGAGGGAAAGTTCAAGTTTTATTATTAGGTCACCAAAATAAATACCTAATCATCCTACATGATCAATTAAATGTTATTTCTTCTCCATTCCCTGACTTTAGAAGTATGCTTATCAAATGTAAGATTTCCTTTTACTCTTGTATGTTTCTTCAGTTTCCTTCTTTGGTAGATCTAGTCCCTATTCTATGGCCTTTAAATCATTATAGCTTTATAATACCTTTTATTTTATAGTAAAAATCCCCATTTACATATGTACACTTTCCTTGGAATTGAAATCTTCCTGGCATGTAGTTGTTTTTCCACTTGAGCTGAAGAGTTGTTTTGAAATCAATCTCCCCTCCAAATTTGTTATGATGCTGTTTAATTTATATGTTCTTTCAGAGAAATTATATCTTTAGAACAATGTGTTTCACTATATTTTTACCTATACATTCTCACATAGCATATTTTCATCTGACTCTAGGGCTTTATGCCTCTTTAAAAATACATTTTCCAAGTTATTTCATGCCAAATTAAATGGCTTATTTTGTTTTAATCTATATTCTAGTTTAGATATATAACATCTATTGAAAATTTAAAATTGCAGTTAGATGCAGACACTTTATTAAATTTTTTAGAGATTTTAGGTTGCTTTCAAGGTACACAATTGCATTATGTGTAAAAAGGGCAAATTTTGTGTTTTTTATAATCACAATGTTAATGTGTCCTCCTGCCTACATCACTGGCCTACACAACAACGTCAACGGATATGATCATGACCATTCTTTGCTTTTCCAAATTTCCTGGAAATGATGCTAGTGTTCCAAGTTTTCCCACGATAGCTTTATTGAGATGGATAGATGGAGGTTATCCTTCTACTCCTAATGTAGTCACACCCAAGAAAAAATACTAAAGCTTTACCCTTTTAAGAAGGTGGGCAAACCTTACTGCATAGTATCTTCATCTTTGTATTAGTTTGAGTGGATACCTACTAAACATGCAACAAAAAAGTAAAAACTAAATTGTAGATCTTAAGGTAAGACCAGAAAAACGAATGAAAGGAAACTCCTAAGTCTTGAAATATAAACGTTTTATTCTATAGAAACCCTGCAAGCCCCCTCCCCTCCTAGTCTGAAGTGAAGTTGCTCAGCTGTCTGACTCTTTGTGACCCCGTGGATTGTAGCCTGCCAGTTTGCTGCTGCTAACTCGGTTCAGTCGTGTCCGACTCTGTGCGACCCTAGACTGCAGCCCACCAGGCCCCAGCTCTGTCCCTGGAATTCTCCAGGCAAGAATACTGGAGTGAGTTGCCATTTCTTTTTCCTTCACCAGTTCACCTGAATGTAAAAGTGATGGGTTCTCCCGTCCCTCTGCCAGAAAAGCACGTCCAGAAGTGACCGCAAACCCTTTCACCCGCGAGTCAACCTGACCTGGGTCCCCAGCACTGTGCGGAGGCTGGGGGGCAGCCCGAGAGCCCAGCCGAGCCCAGTCCCGCGCAGGAGACGCGGGAAAGGGGCGCAGCGAGGCGGGGCAACACAGCCGGTCTCCCGGGGCCGCTTCTGCGCAGGAGGGACGGTCTTCCCAACAGAGCCTCTGTCCCAAGGCCACGGCCGCCGACCTCAGAGCCGAGGGCACACCGACCCCCACCCAGCGCCGGAGACGCTCCCTCCCGACAGCCCCAGACTCGGAAACCGCCTGAGGATGCGGCGCGGGGCGCCTCGAGCCCAGGATGCCGCGCGCCCTCGAGTCCGCTGGCCTCGAGCCTCTGCTCTCCGCCCGCCCGGCCCCACTCACCGCCCGGCCAGCCGTCCGCTCGGCATCCGGGACGCCGGGCCCAGGGTCTGATTTTATCCTCGGAGGAAGACAAGGGGGCAGGTCGGAAAAAGGGAAAAGGAAGAGGATTTGAAACGAAACCCGACGAGTCCCGTCGGGGAGGGGCGCGGGCCGGGGGCGGGGTCCGGGGCAGGGACCCTCCCGGGGCGCCCTCCCCGCCCCGCCCCTGCGCTGGGAGCTCCGCAGCCGGGGTCAGCGGTCCCTGGAGGCGCAGCCGCGGCTTGGAGCCTGCTAGCAAGTAAAAACACCAGGCGCAGGAAATGAGGAAGAATTAGTTGTCACCGCTCTCCTGTGAGGTGAGGAAAGAGACAAGAGCAAGTCGACGGCGGCCGGTAATCGAGAGGCATTCTCTTCAACCTGTGAGGCAGGGCTTCCTGACAGAGATTTCGAAGTCCAGGAAGGAAAAAAAAAAAAAAAAAAAAGTCTTTCGTAAGAACCCTGTTACTTTGCATCTGTCCCACCCCCAGCCCTTTGGCTTGGAGACTTGGCTTCGGCGATGCCGTGCTGGCTGGAAACCCTGGGGCGCGGGGCCCAGGCATTTGTTTTCCTTTCCACAGGGCTGGAGGAGGCCAGTTTGATGTTGGAGGGAGGAAGCAAGGGGTGCCAGGAGAGAGCGATGGAGGAGCTGAGTTGCCTATGTTTTCTGAGAGAAAAATGGCATTTGTTAATTACTGTTGTTAGGCAGAAGTATTGTTTTCAAACTACAGAAGTTCAGGTCTGTGGTCCACGGGGAGGAAAACAACCCACTGACAGGAACTGGGAGTCCCTGACACTGTAAAGAAACAGAACTGGACAAAAGTAAGTTAGATTAAATTCTAAAGAGAGCTTGGCAGTGCACCCACTAAGGGAGAAAGATTAGTTAGGGGAAAGCATATGGGAGTGGAGTACTGGAATTTTCCATTTTTCTTTTATGTATGCTATTTGCAATCAGGCATACGAAATAGATTTTTTAAATTCTTATTGTATCTCTCAGTAATAATTACATGGGACATTAGCCACATACTGAAATAATGTTAGATTGAAAGCATAAAACGGAGTGGTGCCAAAAACTACAGCGAAATATAATACTACCTGTTAGTTTTGTTTTGAATTCATGAGAGTGATTCAGAAATGGAGTTTATTAATGCACACATCCATGGTGGTCACATGAACGGGCCCCAGTAATTCAAAAGTGAAACATGTCTCATGGAACATACTTCTTTGGGAAGGGATAAAGAAACAGTTGAAAGTAAGGCATATGCCCCAAATCCCAAGTTTTGAAAGGAAAGTAATGATGAAACCTATGTCTTTCTGAAATTCCTGATCTGGTGCTGATTGAACTCAAATCCTTCAGGGGATGAAAAATTTTCTATTTTTTTTTTTTTTTTGTAGTAATCGTACTTTCAGTTCAATTCAGCCGCTCAGTCGTTTTCTAGTCCTTGTAACCCCATGAACTGCAGCGCACCAGGCTTTGCTGTCCATTATTAACTCCCAGAGCTTGCTCAACCTCATGTCCATCAAGTCGGTGATGCCATCCAATCATCTCATCCTCTGTTGTCCCCTTCTCCTCCTGCCTTCAATCTTTCCCAGTATCAGGGCCTTTTCAAATAAGTCAGTTCGTACCAGGTGGCCAGATTATTGGAGCTTCAGCTTCATCATCAGTCCTTCCAATGAATATACAGGACTGATTTCCTTCAGGATTGACTGGTTTGATCTCTTTGAATTCAAGGGACTCTCAAGAATCTTCTCTAACACCATAGTTCAAAAGCATCAATACTTTTGTGGTCAGCTTTCCTTACGGTCCAACTCTCACATCCATACATGACTACTGGAAAATCCATAGTTTTGACTGGATGCACCTTTGTCAGTAAAGTAATGTATCTGCTTTTTAATATGCTGTCTAGGTTGATCATAGTTTTTCTTCCAAGGAGCAAGAATCTTTTAATTTCATGGCTGCAGTCACCATCTATAGTGACTTTGGAGCCCAATAAAATAAAGTCTCTCACTGTTCCCATTGTTTCCACATCTGTTAGCCATGAAGTGATGGGACTGGATGCCATGACCTTAGTTTTTTGAATTTTGAGTTTTAAGCCAGCTTTTTCATTCTCCTCTTTAACCTTATCAAGAGGCTCTTTAGTTCCTTCTTCACTTTCAACCATAAGGGCAGTGTCATCTGCATATCTGAGGTTATAGATATTTCTCCTGGCAATTTTGATTCCAGCTTGGGTTTCATCCAGCCCAGCATTTTGCATGATGTACATTGCATATGAATTAAATAAGCAAGGTGACCATATACAGCCTTGCCATACTCCTTTCCCAGTTTGGAACCAGTCCGTTGTTCCATGTCTGGTTCTAACTGTTGCTTCTTGACCTGCATACAGATTTCTCAGGAGGGAGGTAAAGTGGTCTGGTATTCCCATCTCTTTAAGAATTTTCCACAGTTTATTGTGATTCACACAGTCAAAGGCTTTAGTGTAGTCCTAAATCCTATTTTCAATGCTGCTTAGCTACATCTCTTTGTATTATTCTTTTTACTGTTTTTTTATTACATTACCACAGTCTGCTTAGACTTAAAATTTACATAAAATTAAGAAATTTGCAAAGCACTTTTCAGTGCCTGAATCCTGTATGTCATTGCTATAGTGTTTTACATGCACACAAATTATAAACTATGGAATTTAATGTTAGGTTTTTCTAAGGCAGTCAGTTGTCATTTATAATTATTAACAGGTGAAAAATAGTTTCACATTTATTCACAAATATGAAATAAAGTGCTCTTCATTTTTTTCTTATAGATAAGGAGTTTTGTCTGTTTTTACTTCCCTTCAAGCTGGGGAATTTCCTTTAGTATTCCTTGCATTCTTGTATTTAGTTCTTCTGTTCTTTCCTCAGCTATTTCTCAAACCTCCTCAGACAACCACTGAGGTTGCCTTCTTGCATTTCTTTTTCTTTGGAATGGTTTTGGTCACTATCTCTGTACAATGTTACAAACCTCCTTCTATAGTTCTTTAGGCACTCTGTCTACCAGATCTAATCCCTTGAATCTGTTTATCACTTTCACTGTATAATCATAAGGGATTTGATTTATGTCATAGCTGAATGGCCTACTGGTTTTTCTCTGCTTTCTTCAATTTAAGCTTGAATTTTGCAAGAAGGAACTCATGATCTGAGCCACAGTCAGCTCCTGGTCTTGTTTTTGCTGACTGTATAAAGCTTCTCCATCTTTGGTTACAAAGAATATAATCATTCTTTGTTTACAAAGAATATAATCAATTTGATTTGGGTGTCAACCATCTGGTGATGTCCATGTGTAGAATCATCTCTTATGTTGTTAGAAAAGTGTGTTTGTTATGACCATTGTGTTCTTTTGACAAAATTCTGTTAGGCTTTGCCCTGCTTCATTCTGTGTTCCATGGCCAAACTTGCCTGTTACTCCAGTTATCTCTTGATTTCCTACTTCCTCATTCCAATCCCCTATATGAAAAGGACATCTTTTTTTGGTATTAGTTCTAGAAGGTCTTGTAGGTCTTCACAGAACCATTTGACTTCACCTTCTCTGACATTTGTGGTTGGGACATAGGCTTGGATTACTTTGATGTTGAATGGCTTGCCTTGGAAACAAACCAAGATCATTCTGTCATTTTTGAGATTATATCCAAATACTCGATTTTGGACTCTTGTTAACTTGCCCTGCTTCATTCTGTGTTCCATGGCCAAACTTGCCTGTTACTCCAGTTATCTCTTAGTTTCCTACTTCCTCATTCCAATCCCCTATATGAAAAGGACATCTTTTTTTGGTATTAGTTCTAGAAGGTCTTGTAGGTCTTCACAGAACCATTTGACTTCACCTTCTCTGACATTTGTGGTTGGGACATAGGCTTGGATTACTTTGATGTTGAATGGCTTGCCTTGGAAACAAACCAAGATCATTCTGTCGTTTTTGAGATTATATCCAAATACTCGATTTTGGACTCTTGTTGACTACGGGGGCTACTCCATTTCTTCTAAGGAATTACTGCCCACGGTAGTAGATATAATGGTCATCTGACTTAAATTCGCCCATTCAAGTCCATTTTAATTCACTAATCCCTAAGGTGTTGATCTTCACTCTTGCCATCTCCTACTTGACCACTTTCAATTTATCTTGATTCATGAACCTAACATTTCAGGTTCCTATGCAATATTGTTCTTTACAGCATCAGACTTTACTTTTACCACAAGACACATCCACAACTAAGCATTTCCATTTTGGCTCAGCTGCTTCATCCTGGAGCTATTAGTAATTGTCCTCTGCTCTTCCCCAGTGGCATGTTGGACACATTCCGAACTGGAGGACGCATATTCTGGTGACATCTTTTTGACTGTTCATGGGGTTCTAACGGCAAGAATACTGGAGTGGTTTGCCATTCCCTCCTTCAGTAGACTATATTTTGTCAGAACTCTTCACTATGACCTGTACATTTTGGATGGCTCTGCATGTCATGGCTCATAGCTTCACTGGGTTATGCAAGCCGCTTCACCACAAGGCTGTGATCCATGAAGGGGAATTTTGGTTTACATATATTTAAATGGCTTCCCAGGTGTTGCTAGTGGTAAAGAACCTGCCTGCCAATACAGGAGATGTAAGAGATACCAGGGGAACATTTCATGCAAAGATGGGCTTGATAAAGGACAGAAATGGTATGGACCTAACAGAAGCAGAAGATATTAAGAAGAGGTGGCAAGAATACACAGAAGAACTGTACAAAAAAGATCTTCATGACCCAGATAATCATGATGATGTGATAACTCATCTAGAGCCAGACATCTTGGAATGTAAAGTCAAGTGGGCCTTAGAAAGCATCACTATGAACAAAGCTAGTGGAGGTGATGGAATTCCAGTTGAGCTGTTTCAAATCCTGAAAGATGATGCTGTGAAAGTGCTGCACTCAATATGCCAGCAAATGTTCACTTAATGGGAAATAGATGGGGAAACAGTAGAAACAGTGTCAGACTTTATTTTTGGGGGCTCCAAAATCACTGCAGATGGTGACTCCAGCCATGAAATTAAAAGACGCTTACTCCTTGGAAGAAAAGTTATGACCAACTTAGATAGTATATTGAAAAGCAGAGACCTTACTTTGCCGACTAAGGTCCGTCTAGTCAAGGCTATGGTTTTTCCTGTGGTCATGTATGGATGTGAGAGTTGGACTGTGAAGAAGGCTGAGTGCCGAAGAACTGATGCTTTTGAACTGTGGTGTTGGAGAAGACTCTTGAGAGTCCCTTGGACTGCAAGGAGATCCAACCAGTCCATTCTGAAGGAGATCAGCTGTGGGATTTCTTTGGAGGGAATGATGCTAAAGCTGAAGCTCCAGTACTTTGGCCACCTCATGTGAAAAGTTGACTCATTGGAAAAGACTCTGATGCTGGGAGGGATTGGGGGCAGGAGGAGAAGGGGACGACCAAGGATGAGATGGCTGGATGGCATCACTCTCTCGATGGACATGAGTCTGAGTGAACTCCAGGATATGGTCATGGACAGGGAGGCCTGGCGTGGTCCGATTCATGAGGTCACAAAGAGTCAGCCACGACTGAGCAACTGAACTGAACTGGAGAGATGTGGTTTCAATCCCTTGGTTGGGAAGATCCCCTGGAGGAGGGCATGGCAGCTGACTCCAGTATTCATGGCTGAAGAATCCTATGGACAGAAGAACCTGGCAGGCTGCAGTCCATTGGGTCATAAAGAGTTGGACACAGCAGAAGCAACTTAGCACACACACAGGCATATTTAATATAATTGCTAACTCTATCTCTTATCAAATGTTTCTTAGTAAAGAAATAGCTGGGCAAAACTCACATGATGGAATTAAAAAGAATTAATGAATGTTCTCGTTAAGTGTTTTTAAAAACAATAGTTAATGATCACACAGTTCTTTATAAATTACTTTTGAAACTTCAAGTTTACTTCATCTTTAACTTTTATCAAGCCCAAATTAAACATGAGAAAACTTAAACTGAGAGACTTAAATAATACATTTGTAAGTTTGCTCTATGTTGTTGAATGACTTTATGAACATTTTTCAGGGATTTAATCCAGATATTTTGACTTTAAGTCCACTGCCCTTTTTATTATATCAGTTGATATCTATTAAAAATAAAACCCTAATTGGTAAGCTTCTAGCATTTATGCAAAATAAATAAAATCTAAATGGTTGTGTAGACTCCATGCTCAGTATGATTTAGCCATCTCATGTGTCTTGATGTAAACTCAGTCTCCATTAGGAGATATCCAGTGTCCAATCAAGGAAGGGCACCTAGTTATACTATAATCTGCAGTGCTCAGAATGTGTTTGAAGTATCACTTAGTTCCTGGGACCTCATCTCAAATAGGGTTTTAGAACTTAATGTATTTTAAAGAGTCATCTTAGAGTTTGTCTGGATATATGAATTTGTTTGAAAACTAGAGGATGTTTAGTCCAGAAAAAAGATTAGATTTGGGAATAAGGAAAAGATACCCAGTTATCTTAGAGTATTTGAACTATGTAGAAGTAATTTTGCATCTCAGTGTGTTAGAGCTGAAAATAAGGACTAGAATTTTCAGAGGAGGATGACATATTTTCAGTCACTTTCTAATTCTTACTTCAAAGAGCACCTGTCAAATACATTGTACGGAAGATTCCAGACCTGCATCCAGCCCCAAGCAGTTTAACTTGAGACGAGATAGAGAGACTCACCTCTTAGTGCAAGACTTTATATTAGATCCAAAACTTTGACCATGAAACAGTTTGCCTACAAATACTGATAACATGATGATAGTGTTAATGTTGATGTGATGACCATAAATTATACCAATCATGTGTTTTCACATTTGAAAAGTTGAGTGCACTACATCATTCTCTTGTTCTTTATCACTTGCAATGTAATATCCTTTGGCATTCAGGAGGCAAACAGGAAAGCTGAGTCTTAGTTAATCCCCTCAATTTAGAAACTACATCTTTAAGAGAGAGAGTACCTGGAGCTAAAAATTTAATTCTTGGCCCACATTATCCTGGCAGAGGTTAGAGCAGACAGCCTTTCCTGAGCAAATCTTTCTGTTGAAAGCTATATGGTGCTCATAGAAATTGAGTTGTTTTGTCCTTGCAGTATCATTTTAATAGCAAAGCAGTATAAAGATCTAAGTATTCATCAATACAGAAATGTAGAAACAAATTTTGGTATATCCACAAAATAGTACAGTCATTATAAAAATGTACTGACTTAGAAACTGCCTACTATAAATATATATTAAAAAAACAAATTACAGAATGGCCTCATGAAAAAATAGGAAGGAAATAAACAAGCACCCCTTCTCCCTAAGAAAACAAACAAAAAAAGTCTGCTAAAGCACGCACAGACACACACACACACACACACACACACACACGTATATTTGAATAAACATAGAGAAAAGTTTAAGGGCTTCCCTGGTGGCTCAGAGGTTAAAGCGTCTGCTTCTAATGCAGGAGACCTGGGTTTGATCCCTGGGTCGGGAAGATCCCCTGGAGGAGGAAATGGCAACCCACTCCAGTATTCTTGCCTGGAGAATCCCACGGACAGAGGAGCCCAGTGGGCTACAGTCCAAGGGGTCACAAAGAGTTGGACACAACTGAGTGACTTAACAATAAGAGAAAAGTTTGGAAGTATATGATTAAGTACTAGGGGATAGGATTGGAGGGTGTAAGAGAATTCATCTTTATATACTTTTGTTAAAAGTTTATTTTAACAAGCATTTTTTGCTTTTACAAGTAGTAATATTTTTTAAAAAGCTGGTATCAAGGTTATGGAAAGTAAATATGACAATTACTTTTTAGTAAATATTATTTGCAAAAAGAGCTCCCTGACCTGAGCAATGTCAGAGCTCCACTTAACAAGAGCACTGCAGACACAGATGAACACACTGATTCCTTTTTCTGTGTGAGTTCAGCCAGGGAATGAGATGCCATGAATCCTCTGAGTGGAAAAGTGGAGTCACCCAAGCCCTCCTGACCTTCAAAGTCAAGAGGGGAACTGGCACATTCCTCTGGATCTCATGGCAGTTCCAGACTGAAATACAACATTCTGGCCCCCATTTCAGTGAAATATGGAATCCTTCATAAATAACACTCCTTATTTTATAATCTATAACTTTTAGGTGGTAAGGGGTATAATTTTCTGGTTTACTGCCTAACCTGAACTAATTATAGAATGACTCCATTTTATTTTTTTTTAAGCTTTCATTTTGTATTGGGGTATAGCCAATTAACAATGTTTTGATAGTTTCAGGTGAACAGGGAAGGGAGTCAGCCATACATATACATGAATCCATTCTACCCCAAATTCCCATACAGGCTGCCATATAACACTGAGTAGAGTTCCCTTTGCTATATAGTAGGAACTTGTTGGTTATCATTTTAAATATAGCAGTGTATACATGTCCATTCCAGATTCCCTAACTATCTCTTCCCTCCATCCCTACCCTCAGCAACCGTAAGTTCATTTTCTAAGTCTGTTTTGCAACTTCATTTGCATCATTTATTTTTAGATTCCACATATAAGTATTTCATATGACATATCTCCTTCTCTGTCAGACTTACTTCACTCAGTATGACAATCTCTAGGTCCATCTATGTGGCTGCAAATGGCATTATTTCATTCTTGCTAATGGTTCAGTAATATTCCATTGTATATAGGTTCAGTAATATTCCATTGTATATATGTACCAAATCTTCTTTATCCATTTTTCTGTTAATGGAAAATTATGTAACTTCCTGGTCTTGCCTATCATAAACAATGCTGCAATGAATATTCAGTTCAGTTCAGTTCAGTTCAGTCGCTCAGTCGTGTCCGACTCTTTGCAACCCCATGAATCACAGCACGCCAGGCCTCCCTGTCTATCACCAACTCCCAGAGTACACTCAGACTCACGTCCATTGAGTCAGGATGCCATCCAGCCATCTCATCCTCTGTCGTCCCCTTCTCCTCCTGCCCCTAATCCCTCAGAGCATCAGAGTCTTCCAATGAGTCAACTCTTCACATGAGGTGGCCAAAGTACTGGAGTTTCAACTTCAGCATCATTCCTTCCAAAGAAATCCCAGGGCTGATCTCCTTCAGAATGGACTGGTTGGATCTCCTTGCAGTCCAAGGGACTCTCAAGAGTCTTCTCCAACACCACAGTTCAAAAGCATCAATTCTTCAGTGCTCAGCTTTCATCACAGTCCAACTCTCACATCCATAGACGACCAGTGGAAAAACCGTAGCCTTGACTAGATGGACCTTTGTTGGCAATGAAGATTAGGGTGCACATATTCTTTCAGATTATGTTTTTCTCCAGATATATGCTCAGGAGTGGGATTGCAGGGTCATATGGTAGCTCTATGTTTAGTTTTTAAGGAAGATCTGAACTGTTCTCCTTAGTGACTGTGCCAATTTACATTCCCACCAGCAGTGTAAGGGTTCCCTTCTCTCCTCACCCTCAGCCCTTAAAAGGGAAAGGCACAAGCAGAGAGAGGGAGAAGCCTTGGAAAGCAGCCAGGATGGTATGGAGTCTGGGGCACCAGTCATTGCTTTTCCTATCAGTCCCATGTTATAAGGGTTGTATCAGAAGTATAGAAATCCTTTGTCTGCTTTGCACCTAATAGCATCCTGGGTTTTCAAAGCTCTACTGCCACAATATCTCAACTGTTTCCCACAACACGCCTGGGGTCTAGAAGAGCTATATCAACTGTAGTTTACTCATGAGGAAACCAAGACTTAGAGGAATATAAGCAGTGACCCTCAAGTCACTCAGCAGTTTGGCCACAAAGTTCATAGTAGAATCACGTCTCTTTTTTCTGCTATCTCCTATAGGCAGAGCCTCATTTTTATCTTTGCTTCAGTTTCCAAGGTAGATTTTGTTTTATAAAAGGGATCTGCTAGTTTAAAAGCTGTAAAAGCTGATGATCCAGAATAATGTTTCCAAATCCCAACTGATATTAACATTCATCATTCAGGAATGACAAATTGGAATTCCCAGGAATTCTCGGAAATTCTTAAAGTCAAAACTTATTCCACATTTTCATAACACTGTATTTACACGCTTTCAAATAATGTGGCCATAATAATAGTGAATAATTTTCGGTGGTGGTGGTGGTATGATGTTAAAATTTTCAGCTGTTTTCAGTAAAAAATGTGTTTTTATAGTCTGTTTTTATTATGAACCAATATATCATAACAGGATTATTTTAGTAACAGGTAAAAATGATCTCTATTTGATATAGATGCCAGCTATAGAAAACATTTAGAAGAAGGGAACATTAAAGCAAAATAAATGCTAAATGAAATCACTTAAAATTTGAAAAAGAATGCCACAGAGTTTTGGTATATGAAAGTTATTATTTTTTAATGAACTTTAAAAACACAAAGTATTAATTGTTCCATCTGATAGTCTTGATCTTTGCTTTGTGACAAATATTCCAGACAGAAAAATGTCTTTCATTTTGTATTGATGGTTGAATGAAAGATAAAAGTGTGCCCCTCATATCTTAAAGTGTTAGAGTACTTATTTCACATAAGCTCCTGTCCTTGGAAACATGATTTTTTTTTTTTTTTTTAGTTGAACTGGGTCTTGTTGAAGCACACACAATCTTCTATTTTCGCTGAGGCATGCAGAATCTTTTAGTTGTGGCATATGGGATCTAGTTCCCTGATCAGGGATAGATATTAGGCCCCCTGCATCGAGAGTGTGAAGTCTTAGCCAATGGACCACCACAGAAGTCCAAACAAGTTTTGAACCACTCTCCTTTTGCTGTCTTAACAGATTAACTGGAATTGAGTTTTGTAATATAGCTTTATATCTTTGCAAGTGTCCTATATCATTTAGATTTGGGTACTTCCACTTTTTTGGGTGGTTTTATAAACAGTGAGTAGATGTTAGGTTCCCTGGACTTGCAGTCAGACAAGACCAGCTCTGCTACTTGATGCATCAGTTCAGTTCAGTTCAGTTCAGTTCATTCGCTCAGTCGTGTCTGACTGTTTGCGACCCCATGAATCACAGCACGCCAGGCCTCCCTGTCCATCACCATCTCCCGGAGTTCACTCAGACTCACGTCCATCGAGTCCGTGATGCCATCCAACCATCTCATCCTTGGTCGTCCCCTTCTCCTCCTGCCCCCAATCCCTCCCAGCATCAGAGTCTTTTCGAATGAGTCAACTCTTCACATGAGGTGGCCAAGTACTGGAGCTTCAGCTTTAGCATCATTCCTTCCAAAGAAATCCCAGAGTTGATCTTCAGAATAGACTGGTTGGATCTCCTTGCAGTCCAAGGGACTCTCAAGAGTCTTCTCCAACACCACAGTTCAAAAGCATCAATTCTTCGGCACTCAGCCTTCTTCACAGTCCAACTCTCACATCCATA